>OMLC01068078.1:0-11796 GCA_900302585.1 Regalecus glesne | reverse complement strand
ATCACTCGTCCTCTTACCTACCTTCTCTATTTTACAGACTAAAATACTATTTTCATCTCTAATGTTAGCCAATATATACATCCGTGAACTGTTTTTTTCCCGTTGACAATGCATATGTTCATGAATCCAAAAGATGGGTTCCTTCCCAGCCTCGAAAACTCACAAACAAGTATTGTATATTTTAATAATGCGATGTAATTATTGAGAATAAAAACAGATCTAAGGTTGGGAACCATGGCACTCTATATTTGTCTAACATACACAAAGATGGTAAACATCTTGAGTGATGATCAAAAAAATCACCAAGTTATATCTGCAATCTCTGTGGCTCTTTGGGGAATGGTCTTACTCCCAAGTAACTCTCCAAAGAAAATTAGTGAGTACCACTGAGATAGATGGAGCTTGGGAGGTTAAGGCTGGATGTGCTTCCTGACACCCCACAGTGGGTTCGAACCCACTGCCTCTGGCTCTTCAGTTTTAAAAAGAAGGCATTCTAACCACAGATAATAATTATTCTTGTTATTATTATAATTGTGATAATGATCATAATATTCTCCTTTATAAGAGAATTGCATATTAATGAACATTTACAATGTAAATGAGCCAGATTCAGCCACCAGACGTATTTCCATCTGTTGTCCCTAGCGGTGAGGGGTTCAGTGTCTTCCTCAAATACACTTCAACACACTTTCTGAAGGGATCAGATTGAACCACTGATCTTCTGATCGCTAAATGACTGCTCCACCTCCCGAGCTATCCCTCAAAGAATACAATGACCAAATAAACTGGCTTACATTTTACACAACATCTCATATTGTTATGTATTGGTAGTACATTGTGATGAATATCTATCCATCCAGTGTCGACCGCTTATCCGAAGTTGGCTCATGGAGTCATGCTGGAGCCCATTCCGGCACTCCATGGGTGAAAGGCAGGGAAACACCCTGGACAGGTTTCAATTCCATCTCGGGGCTTGCCATGGATATGAGCGGTCCATTTTTACATGTCCCCCTCATTCAGTGGGGGTGGACATGGATTTAGGTTGAGCTCGGGGGATTAAGCCTGGATGCTCTTCCTTTGAGTGTTGCTGTTCTACAGCAACACTCAGAGCAGAATGACAAACCCAAAGGCCGGCAGAGAAAGGATGAGACATGGTGGCTCTCAGACTGTCACCACCACAGTCAGGTTATTACAGCCCGAGGTGCCGGAGGAGCCCGTGTGCCACAGACATGATTAAAACAACCAACAGTGTTGACTCATGCTTTGTTTTGTAGACTCCCTTCACTGAGGCTCTGGGTTTTAATCGTCTGCCACCCGTGTCATTTGGTTTCAGTGTGAATGGGTCCTTCAGTGACAGGCTTGGGGGCGGAGCAGTGAGAGCGAGGAGGGGAGTCGAGGGGTGTTTATGGAGTCCTTTAACCATGAAAGGATGTGAGGATCAGGTGACGAATGACAGAGGGGCACGAGTATGCTCATTTAGAGGTGTTAACTCCCCCCACATACACTATCATCATCATCATCATCTCCCCCACCCACACATAAATCTCTCAGACCCCCCCTCTGACACACCTGTTGAGGGGAGGGAGGCTCCCCTCCCATGACTGCTGCTAGGATGAACAGGTGCTGCTGTCAGTCACACTTGCACAAGGACAGAGAGACATAAGCCCACACATACCACATGATATCATACGATCACAATGAAATATCAGCCACGACATGTCTGTCTATGAATACTGGTGATATGCACGCCGACACAGAACCAAAAGCAGTGTGTTAAGAGTGGCATAGCTCAGGAGGCAGGGCAGTTGTCTAGGGATCAGAACATTGGTGGTTTGTTCCCCAGTTTCTTCAGAAGTATGTTGAAGTGTCCTTGAGCAAGACACTGAACTCTAAAGAAGATGAATCTCTAGTCATGCATTATTGTACATGTAAATGTGCTCTCTGCATACAACCCATCCTGTTGTCGAGGAGCAGTAAGGGGTTCAGTGACCGGGACAACAGAGGAAAATTATCCTGGTGGCCAAATCTGGCATATTAACATTGTAAATGTCCATTACTATGCACTGTCCCTGTTGAAGGCATTATTTTCATTATTATGCTCATTTTCTTTTAAATGTCAGAGGGTTCTAAATCAGGACCTATGTGTCTTGATGCATGCGATATAATAATCCAGGTATGGGAATCACAAAAAGAGGTGAATCGGTTCAACTGGATCAGAAATTTATTCAGAAACGTTTAGTCACTCAAATAGGTGACATCTTCATACTGAAGAAACTTCTGATCCAGTTGAACCAATTCAACTCTTTTTGTCCTCACTGAAGTGGTTGGTAATGTGACTAACTTTAAGTTTGAGACCACCCTTATCATACAGAGGCCATCATGACACACACACCCGTCCAAAAAGGTGGCCACATGCTTTGTTTGTGTACTGAACTCTCATCCCCTGTTGTGCCTGTCTATCAACTGCTGTTCACTCTCCATCACACCAGCCCCTCCGCAGTGCTGCGGGGTTGAGCTGCCTCATCTCCTATGTGTAGGTCATGGAGACTCCAACCAGCGACATGCTGTGTCTCAGGGTACCCGTCTGCATCTCCGTGACCTGCAGGTCTGCCGTGGGCTGACCACACTGCAGGGAGACCAGCCTCACACACCTGCAGGCCATGGCCCCGGGTAATGGATGGGCGCGATGGGCCAATCACAGACCGGGACGTGACCGCGGATTAATCATGGCAACACCTCCCACCTGTAGGCGCGGTTCCGGGGGGAGACATGTGACGGACAACGGGGGGGACGCGGTTCAGTTTAGCTCTGTAAAGCTTGAGGTTACGAGTTAAATGTAGAAGGTTTGAATTATGGAGGAGCTAAAGGGGAAGCCTGTCCTGAGAACCACTAAAGGGTGAATCGGTTCAACTAGCTAGCGAGTCTAATGGCCTATGGCAGTAACAATGGCATGTCGCGTTGACTTTTCCGTCACATCCTAACCAGCGAATGTCGGCTGCTGGGAAGCGACAAGCTCAGACTGGGAGACGCCATTTGAACGGTCTGGTTTTCTGGCCTGGAGCTTTCGCGGATTGCAACGATTCAGCCGACAGGACCTCCCCCTAAACTTCCCGGGTCAGGTGTTTAGAGCCATCATGGCGTCGTCATCACCACGGGTAAGACAGTGAGGTTATAAACGCTGTTAAGATGATAAAGTACAAGTTTTCTGTGTTCATTTGTGTGGCCTTGACTTACAGTGAGAAACAGACCTATCGGAGTCTGGTTGGTAGCAGGAGTGGAGTTTATATTGGGTCTTCGTTGTGTCGGGGACGTTAGCCTGGGTCCGGTTGTGTATGTTGACGTTTGCTCATCTCTCTAAAGTCGTCTTGACGTCTTTGTGTGTTCCTTGTAAAAAACAGCGACAAAGCGTGAAGATCTTTTGGGGGCATCCGGGTGGTTTTTCTAACCGACCCCTTGAATAGTGGCCGTTTCTCAGGTGATACTGTGGCCGCCCCTGGCCGAGGGTACAGGCTGAGGAAAGCATCACATCACCAGGTGGACTTCTCCACATAGCTAGCTAGCCAGTTAGCTAGCTAGCTTAATGCGCCATGCAGACACACAGGTGGTGTTGTGTGCATTTCGTGTGTTAAGGGCATGTTTCATTGTGCAGAGGTTTTAGTGGTCTGCTCTGTTCTGGTTTCATGTGCTGTGACTAATGTGAACTCAAGTGGTTAAGATGATTTGTATGAACATCAGGTTCAAGCTATGTTTAGGACTTTTTATTGTATATAATGAGGTTTTGGTAGTATGGTTGCTAGTGTGTGGTAGGTAGTTCATGTTATTATGTAGGAAGAGTTTTCGGTAGTACGTTCGGGTTTTATTTTGCTAAGGGAAAACAGTTAAAACCTAGCCTGGTGGCTAAATCTGGTATATTTGCATTTGATTTTAAATGTTCATTGGTATCCACTTGTCCCCATATGCATAAACAAATTCAAAATGCGCGTTGAAAATCATTAGAAAACTGATTTTATTTGCATATGAACGGTTTATGGATGAGTAGCCAGGGTGTTGAACTAAGAACCCAGGACCCTGCACTCACTTTAAGGTATAAAGGGAATGGACTCATTTTATAAGGCCCTCCAGGAAGTACTTGCTTGAGGCGTATGTTTATGAGGACTGGCCCGAGTCCTGATAACCATTGATGTTTTGGTTCTGATTGTAGGGAGGTGCCGGTGGAGCCTGTGCAAAGGCTTTACTAAATATCTATGGCTCGGTGTTTAACACTAGAACATGTTATTTATCATATTCCTATCCCATAGGGTGGCATATGAGGTAAGGCAGTTGTCTAGAGTATTTTCACCTGTATGTAGCCAATCCTTGTGTATGTATCTGAAGATGTTTGTATTGTCTTCTATGTGAAATACCGTAAGAGCCATGAAACTGGAGTTGAATTCCATGTAGTGAAAATGTATGTGGCTAATAAACTGATTCTGGTAGTAATCAGAGGACTGGTGGTTTGAGGCCCAATTCCTTCAGAAAGCATGTCAAAGTGAGATTTATTTAGTTATTCTATTGTTGTTGCTGTCCTTTTATTTCTATTTAGGATATCGAAGAACCACCATTTCTTTCACAGTGATGGTACCTGTAAACTGTCATCTGGTATAGTGTTGGCTTCCAACCCACCATGTGAACAAAGTCTTGCATTTGGGGAATATGTGTATTTATGTATGCATGTAGTTGGATAAGGAAGCAGAAATGTCTTGAAAGTCCTTTTGCCATCTGGGCTGCCTATTGTCTGGACATTGGTCACGGCAGCCAGACCCAGCATCTGCTAAGCATACATTAGTTCCAGTCATTCACTTTACTATCCGTAACCCTCTTGTGTCCAGGTCATTGTTAAGGCAAAGCTGAGCACACATACGGACACAGCAGACACACAGAGCTATTATGTTACGGACGCCATTCGCAGGGAGTGTTTGCCTTTGTCCCCTTATGTTAGCATTAAGGAATGTTTCTAATCTTCTCAAAAGAAGAAACTCAGTCTGGTATTCCTGTTCAAACTTCTAGTGCTGCTGGACTGCCAAAGCTACTTGTGCTCTGTATCTTTCGGGTCAGGCCCTCAGCAGGAATTCAGTTTGAATCTCAACACTGCTTTAAGTTGACACCAAGAGTTCATACCAAGCTACATGAGGCTGAGGAGCCCTCTCTGTTAAACCTCATTGCCCCAACTCGTTTGGTGGCTCATTATTTTTGTCTTCCTTTGTAACGAAAGGTGGACAGTTTCGGGGGAAATAGATCAGTTGCAGCCTAAGGGAGTGTTCCCCAAACTATTTCTGGGGACCCACTTTGTGAAAATGACAAACCATTGTGACCCAGATCACTACAGGCCTTATATATACTCCGTAAGAGGAGCAAATCTGTGAATAAATTAGTGTTCCTGACCATTATTTTAGCCATTACTTCACATCACCTTATATTATCCTGAGTTCTGAGGTAGTCATGTTGATGAGATCCACATTTGATAAATCACAGTGTTGGTTTTATGCATGTGTTACTGAGAACATGTACATATGTCAGATACTTTATATATGAGACCTAATAAGTGTATTTATGTGGAGTTAACAAGCTCTCAGTTATTTTCCCTTTATCAGTAAATCAAACAGAATGTAGGCCAGCCCTTCATATTAGAGTCAGTGTTAGGAGTACAATTAGTAGAACAATAGGAACATTCAGTACCATCCAAAGCTTCATAACGCTCATGTCTCTTGTCGCTACAAGTTGGCTTGTGTTGAGCTGCAGCTGTTGTCCGTCATTAACCATCAATTTAGGCGGCATAGCTCAAGAGGTCGGGTGGTCATATAGTAATCAGATTAACAGTTTTACACCCGGTCCTGCAGAAAGCATGTTGAGGAGTCCTTGAGCAAGACACTGAACCCCTAACTGCTCCTCAAGCGCCACACAGCGGCTGTGCTCACTGCTCCTATGTGATTGGATTGGTTAAATGCAGAGAAAACATTCCGCCGGCCTTGGTCATGTGGCAAATAGTGATTCAATTGGTCAACATCTGGTCTATTCCATGTGAAACCTCAGTAGGAGCATTATGCTATGTACTTATCCTGAAGTTTATCTTGTCAGACCTCCACATATGCTATTGTGCATACACATTTTACATGCACCCGGCTAATGTGATCGACAAGACAGACGGACAGGGTGTGCAAGTTCTTCTCAAGATGCCCGTCATGATGATGGAAAAATGTCTGCTTCTCCAGACTGGTTGACATTTGCTTTAGTCTCAACCGTTTCTGTTTCAGTCAAATGATCAAATAGACAAGCAAGAGATCATGTTTGAAGCTGGTGTGTGTTTGTGTTGTTGGGCTGCAAACTTCAGTAGGTTCAGATCTGGGGTGTTCATAAAACACCACAAAGTGAGCATGTTTCCAGCGCTTCATGTTTGAATGTGTTCTATTCAGATATAGTAAGGACATTTCCCCATTCTTCTGGGCATTTATCTCTGAATGTTTGCTCAGGCATCACATGAGCAAAATACGACCAATTTCTCTGTCTGCTGTGTCTTAACCAGAGAATTGTGTTTGTCACCTCTCAGACTGATCCTGGGCAGCATCCAAGGTGACAGTGCTATTTTTTTTCTTTTCTTGGGCTTTTTTGCCTTCATTTGACAGAATGCAGCAAAGGGCCTGGGTCTGACTCGAACCAGGGGCACTATGGTCAGGACTCAGCCTTATGTGGAACACGTTCAACCGGGTGATCCACAAGGGCACCCCACAGAGGTGCCATGTGTCACATGGTGGTGCTGTTAAAGAAGACCATCCATTCCCACAAATTAGCAGCCTGGACCACCCGCACAAAGTGAAACGGCGTCTTAATAAGACCAGACTTTCCATTACATATCAAAAGTCTGACATTCACACTTTGAGGGAAAGAAAACTGGAGAGAGAGAGAGAGAAGGACAAGGCGTACGTAAAGGTGAAGAATGCCACTGATGGATGGAAAGGTGCAGGTTTGTCATGAAGAGTATCAATAGAATCAAGACGCACCTCGTCACTAGGATTGGAAGGCCTGCAGATGCCCTTAATAATTCTGTTGGACATTCAGAACACTTACAGGTGTCTGGCCCACATGGACTTCCTTCAAGCAGTGAGATTGGGCCACTTGATCAGAAAAGGCAGGCAGGCCCAACAGCAGGCCTTGCAGCAACCAAACCGAGGAGTTCAGATAAGGAAGAGATGAAGAGGAGGGCGGGCAGGGCAGAGATGATTTCATCCCCACCGTGCAGCTAGATGAGGAGTCCCTGTGAAGTCACTCGGGGATAAAGAATGACTCATTTTCTCATTGTTAGCCGTCCTGCTGTGGCACGTCATCGATTCCTAAAACACACATGCTCACATGTTCTCAGCCTCCACTTTGAACAGCGTGTCCATATACCGCTTCTGCTTCCTTGCTTCCCCTTAATTTGAGCTGCAGCCTGGTGGTGATTCTGAATCAGGAACAGTTTAACAACCTGAGATGTAACTGGACACCACTGAGTTTTTTGCTACTCGGCCTCGCTTGCCATCAGTGAGTTTTCTATTTTTCCTTTTGTGGAAATGAGCTGTATACACATGGGTGTACTGTGCAGCTTCCTGTAATCTGATTATTTCAATGCCTTGAATTTACTGGGCCTGCAGTGCCTCAGGAGTAGAACACGCATTTTGGGAGCTAACAAGGCAGAGGTTGCAGGTTCCAACCCACTGGAAGGGTATTGAGGCCTAATCCCCCATGCCTTTCCTAAGATGGAAGGGTGACCTGTCCAGGCTGTTTCTTCACCTTCCACCCAAATGAGTGCTGGGATAGGCTCCAGTAGATCCACAACCCAACCTTGGATAAGCGGTTGACGATGAATGAATTTGCATTCCACTACTGATGCAGCATAGCGGCCTAGCACACTAGGTAGAGCGGTTGCCTGGTGATCAGAAGGTCACAGGTTTGATCCGCAGTTCTGCAGAAAGCATGTGGAGGTGTCCTTGAGCAAGACACTGAACCCCTAACTGCTCCCCGAGCACCATGTGGTAGCAGCTCACTGCTCCTATACAATAGCATGGGTTAAATGCAGAGAATTCCTTATCCCCTTGTGAAACTGATAAAAGAATCTTTTTTTATTATTTTTGTATGCACCTGGTGGCCATCCGCCCACTCCTGCCAGCATTTTGAAGAAGAAGCTTTGTCATTGTTCACACATACAACGAAATGTGTTCTCTGCGTCTAAGTAACCAATTGTATAGGAGCTGTGAGCAGCTGCAGCCCCCGGAGCCCTACTCCAGTTCTTTTTCCTATTGCCTTGCTCAGGGGCACTGGCCCTGTATTAACCTTACTAACCTTTCATGGTTGGGAGGAAACTGGAGCACCCACAGGAAGCCCACTCGGACATGGGTGGAACATGCAAACTCCACACAGAGAAGACCTGGATTTGACACCCGGACCTTCTGGCTGTGAGGCTGTAGCGCTGACCTCTGGGTCATAAGCATTTTTTTCTACATTGAGAAGGCCAGTTGACACTGCTTTGCTTTAGGTTCATGTTTAGGCTTTTGGTTGTCTCCACTTCTCAAGTAGTTGAACTTTAATCCAGAAGTCCACCCAGAGATGGTGAAGTGAGAACAATGTTAAAGTGATATTCAGAAGCTGTTTGGTGTTGACCCTGTATCTGATGACCATGTGTAGGGTAGAAGGCCGTGCGGTGGTGGCGGGCTGAGCAGTGTGGACACTACTGTCAGCTGATGATGATGATGATGATGATGAATCTCAGCAAAAACATTTGACAAGATGATTAGATACTGTTAGCAAGCCGGTTATTGGCTGACAGAAAAGCCTGTGCACCAAACTGAGCATGATCATTGGCTGATAATGATGAAGGAGGTGGAGGAGACCAGGAGGGTGGGAGTAATTAGAATGAACACAGAGCTTCATAGTGTGTGATAGACGATTTTCTAATCTCTTGTGCTCCTGATAAGAATCCACCAGCACAATCACTCGGCCGTCTTACTGCGTAGGCTCTGAGTAATGACAGAGGGATGTTAAGGCTGTGTTTGGTCTCAGTCTGTACTGGTGATTCACTGGACCACAGGTGGACCAGGATTTACTGGGTGGTTATTAGATGATGGATCACAATGAGCCCACAGGGAAACTGGATTATTGGGGCAACATAAAAATGGATTGGAGCAGACAGGGGTCATTAAAAGGCCTGTAGGGCCATTGTGTAGATGTGAAATAGGGGAAAGCCATATGGGGATGTAAGGAAACGTCAGCAACACAGATGAATGCTGTGTAAATGATGCAGCAGAGCCGGAGGGCTTTAAAGACACTAGTGATGGGTTAGTTTGTGGTTAGGGTTAGGCAGGGGCTAAACCCCTGTCTGACATACAGATGAGGTTGAGGATGACAGATGAGGTCTGCTAGGTCAACAGCATCAGCATATGATGGTGTGGGATGGGAAAATGTTTGAGATTTTTGGAGCATGTCTCTCATCACAAGCTACCACCACTACTCTCAGCTGCTCCCATCAGGGGTCTCCACAGCAGATCATCATCTCCATCTCTTCCTGTCCTCTACATCTTCCTCTGTCACACCAGCCACCTGCATGTCCTCCCTCACCACATCGTAAACCTCCTGTTATTCATCAAAAGACAAAGCAGATCTCATCCATACGGACTGCAAGCAACAGGCAAGCTAGCACCCCTGGCTGACCATCAGGACAGCCATGTGTGTATGTACATGGTCTAACAGGTCCTCTTCGTGCATGTTCGATAATCCAGGTCAGGAGATCACACAAACGGTTGAATCTGTTCATCTGGACGTAACGTTTGTTGGAGTCCTAGTTCAACGAGGCTTTCAGATGGGCTAATTTTCACTTTCATAAATCTTCTTGTTTGGCACCAGCATGACTGGGTACTACACAGAAATTCAGTCATTTGTTACTGATTTTTTACTTCTCTCTCTGTCTCTCTCTCTCTTTCTCTGTCTCTCCCTCTCTTTCTCTGTCTCTCTCTGTCTCTCCCCACCCTTGTTGCCTGGAGGCAGGTATTAATTGAAGGGCCCTCGTTATAATAGGTTTTAATTGTTAATCACAGAGCCTCGTTAGAGAGCATTCTAATTGTAATTACTGACACTTGTTAGCGGAGGGTCTGTCGTTAATTAGACATTGTGACCTTGGTAATTACTCCCGGCATATTAGCCTGTCACATTCTCACTGCTGAGGACTTTTGCCTTGGATGACCAAACTGTTCATACCAACAGGGACTTGGGGACGAGGCGGCTGATGCTCAATAGACAGCCATGTCTTGTCTGGTCTTTTTCCAGCACATTATGCTGATGTTTGGTCTACTGTCAGGGTCATAACACGTGCACAGAAAAGCAAAGTCACTTGGTAATATCTGCAAAAAAAACTCTGGAGCTAGAAAGGGATAAGGTCACTTTGGTGCTGACCTAAAGTCCGTCTCCATGGCTTCCCCAAACTCCTCCCACACTCGCTGCTTTGCCTCTTTCACTACTGAGGCTGCCGTCCTTCAGGCCTGTTTGTACCTTGCAACTGTCTCTGGAGTCTCCCGGGATAACTTATCCCAGAAGGCCTCCTTCTTCAGTCGGACAGCTTCCCTAACTGCTGGTGTCCACCAGGGTGTTGGTGGGTTACCACCCCTTGAGGCACCTATGACCTTGAGACCACAGCTCACAGTTGCAGCTTCAGTAATGGAAGCTTTGAACATAGCCCACTCTGGTTCAATGTCCCCAACCTCTACAGGGATGCCAGAAAAGCTCTGCTGTAGGTGGGAGTTGAAGGTCTTCTTGACAGAGTCCTCCTCCAAGCGTTCCCAGTTCACCCGCACTATACGTTTGAGTTTACCAGGTCTGTCCTGAGAGTTCCCTCTCCACCTAACACAACTCACCAATAGATGGTGGTCAGTTTACAGCTCTGCTCCATATCTTCCGGCGCTCCGCTAAGGTGGCAGCCAGCAACAGCAGCTCTCGCTCACTGTAGAGTTTTTCTCTTTCTTTTCTCTTTTTCTTGTAGTGTTACTAATTATTTTTCTTTAACTAAGTTTTATACTAATTCCCCACCAACATGGACAAGAAAAGTACCGTTTTTGCACTGGCTGTTCTCATATTTTTTGCATTGTTTGTGACCGCGGCTGGAGAACCCATGCGCAGCCATCGCCCTATCGCCTACAGTAGGGACCAGCTGCTAGCGCTCCGTAACACAGCGGTGCTGCCCGAGGAGAAACCCGATGTTCCCCCCGAGGTAAAGAAGAGGAGGCGGGGGTGTCGTGCCGGGACTGTACGCCGTGCGAGGAGAAGAAGATATAGACCCGTTCTTCGTCCGTTATCATGGGGAACCTAGATCTCTCCCTAACAAAATGGACGAGCTGGCGGCACTGACCCGGCATCAGAGGGAATACCGTGAGTGCAGCATTATGGTTTTTACGGAGACATGGCTGACGGCGCTAATCCCGGACACGGTCGCTTCGCTGGACGGATTCAAACTGGTACGGGCGGACAGGACGAGGGACAGTGGTAAGAAGAAAGGAGGGGGACTGGCTCTGTGAACAATAGATGGTGTAACTCTGGGCACATCACTATTAAAGAGCAGCTATGTAGCAAGGACATTGAGGTGTTAGCCGTTAGCATGAGGCCATATTACCTGCCGCGGGAGTCTCGCATGTTATTATGATAGCGGCGTACGTTCCGCCCTCCGCTAACGCGGAGGCGGCTGGTGATCTGCTCCTCTCCGTTACAAGCGGACTACAGGCACAACATCCTCAGGCCCTTGTT
>OMLC01068075.1:0-10259 GCA_900302585.1 Regalecus glesne | reverse complement strand
AGGGGGGGGGCTTGACCTGGGAAAGTTGGGGAACCCCTGTCATATATCTCCTGCATGTCAAAGGCCAAAGCAGAAGAAGATCATCAGTCTGCCCTCAGCAGCCGTCATGAAATCTGAACTGGCTGATGGTCTCTTAGTAACTATGCTGTGTTGCGCAACAGTCTCACTCCTTGAGTGTGTTTTCCTTTGGCAGGGGAGTAGATGTGAAGAATGCTGTTTAAAGATGTAACTGTTGAGCAATCATAATATCAACACAGACATTAATTTGTCAAACCAACATGCCTGTGCCAAACAGAGATGTCCCAAACTCCGTGAGATGCCGAGCCATCAATTCCCACTCCCTCTGCTCAGTCCTCGGAGATGTCCGGATGAAAACTCTCAGTCCTGTTGTGTGCTTTGCTATTGGTTCATTTCAACCATCTAAAGCATCCCCAAAACATCCATGTCCTGTGGGATTCTGTCGTGTACACCCCATTGTCATTGCTTTATCTTCATCCTCACTCATCTTTCTCTCCTCTTTTGACATCTCAGTAAAGGCATGGCCTCCTCTATATGAACTAACTGGATCCTCTGTCCCACCCTCCGAGCCGTGGATGCAGGAAGAGTCTCTCAGTGGAGGAGTTCCCTCTGACAGGCAGATCCAGCCCGTTGGGGATTATTCATTATATAATATATTGTAGGGGGCAGCATGGCTCAGTGGGTAGAGTGGTCGCCTGGGGGATCGGAAGGTTGCAGGTTCGATCCCCGGTCCTGCAGAGAGGTGTATCGAGGTGTCCTTGAGCAAGACACTCTTCCCCTAACTGCTCTAGCCCTCTGATTGAATGGTGACCCGTTAAGGATGTCTCCCTGCCGTTTACCCAAGGAGCACTGGGATAGGCTCCAGCTTGACACTGTGACCTGACTTCAGATAAACCGTAGGGATGGGTGGATGGATGTGTTTTTGTCTGAATGTATGCACAATAATCCAGGGAAGGATCATAAATGAGTTTGGTTCCCTGCATCCCTGGGGTAAGTGATAGTGGTTCTTAAAGCTTTGTGAGGTCTGACTAAACCGCGTCTGCTTTAGGCCCTCTGCACATCTCCTGACTATCTCGAACACGCCCACAAATAAACACACTTCAAATACAAGTTTGGAAATCTTGGACCACGTATTCTCAAAATTGAGACCATCTCACGTGTGGTTTATCAACTCCAAATTAATCTACTTCGAGGTCATTTAAACACCTTGACGGCTAACTCACAAGCTCATCAACACTGAACATCTCTCTTTTTCTCTCGACCCACGATGTTGAAAGACAAGCAGAACCAATTCAGAGGCGGAGAGCGACCCGCTGTTTGTGAGCCTCGGTATGAAATTACCAATGTCACGGCGATCATTAAAGACCAGACCGCCTCTGTGGGCGACTGGCTGGAAGTCGCTGTCGTCTTGTGAAATGAGCCTGGTCTGGAATCAATCTGTGGGTCTGGCAGGCTGGTGGTCATCGGGACGTGGGGGATAGTACAGGTCACATGGTCGCTCTGATTGCAGCTGGGTTGCGCCGTCGCTGTTTTCATTCCCAATGGGCACCACAGGAGACGATACCATTGACGTGAAATAGGGGTCACAACTTAATGTAGTTTGATTGATTTTAGATTATCAGAACAAAGAAGGGCCCCAAATTTAGCATAAAACTATACTGAAATATTATATTTATGAAAGTTTGATCAAAAAATGTCAGACGATGTCCGAATTTCACCTTGACCCCTATTCTATCTGCTCAGACGTTAAATGAGTCAGTCGGTTGCTATGCTATCTTGTTTAGACATCTTCCAGTAAAGATGAAGATGTGTTCGGTCTGAAAATAGCTCCGTTTGTAATTCTCACGGTTAAACCGAGACAATAGTGACCATGGCGGGTATACGAGGAGTGAAAGCGAAGTACCCGGGAATGAACCCGGCCGTCAGGTAAACGTTATTGGCGTGTGTCGAGAGAAAAACAATGCGACGGTGATTGGATGGCTAAGCTAGCTGAACTAGGCTAGCTAACGTTAACACCAACAGCTGTACCTTATCCGTATTAACGTTCCCTGGCGTTGCACAGCTGTGGTATGCTAACACCATCCGGCCACATATTTAGGCAGTAATTATTACTATTTAACCTCAAAACAGGAAATACTGGAGAAAAATTTAGTGACGAACTGTTTCCCGTCACATTGTTATCATCCGAAATTGACGGTTCACATAAATTGTCAATATTTATCTATGTCTGACGCGGCACCGTAGCATTGCTGTTTTTTTCAGATGGGGTTAATCTGAATTAGTCAAGATTTTTTATTTATTTTTCAGCTGTTCCCGTCTGCGACATGTGCAGTCTTTGCTCCGCAGTGGTGCCATTGCCACTCCTGATGGAATCCTGTGTTCCCTTGGTGCGTTTGGAATAAAACTTCGAAAACCAACTACTTCTGTGCTATTGTGGTCACTTGTGCTATTCACGTTTACAGGTCACTTCAGACAACTTTACCACGGCAGATGCTGATTATCATCAAGGTCCCTTTTTGTTTCAGGAATTGACAGTAGATACAATGAAGGCTGTACTGAGCTGGCCAACTACCTGCTTTATGGACTATACGGAAACAACCAGTTTAGTATGGAACATGTTCTGGAGGGGTTTCCTGAAGAGGTTTTGGATGGTGAGTTTTCAGATTGACAGTCATTTATTCACTACAATGTCTGAGTTCTGTTTGTTTGCTCTTGATACAATACCAAACAAACATCAGATGAATCACACAACCTATTTCCATGTTCTAGATGTGATCCTCCTCATCAAGGCAGAGTGTGTTCACCTTTATTGCAACCCAGTGAACTACAGTTACCTGCTGCCTTATGTATCCCACTGGAGGAATCTGCATCTTTACTGCATGACTGAGACAGAGGTAAACAATCTCCCTCCCTCCTGCACAAATGTCTAATTGGTGCTCCTCCATCAATTATATCTTGTCCTCGTTACATAAGTGTTAAATGGACTTGTTCTTATATAGCCCATTTCTAGACTAGCGACCACTCAAAACACTTTACAATGGATGCCTCAGATTTTTCTGAGCTACACGTGAAACTAAGGATTTCCATAGGTATACTGGATCACTGGTAGGCAAAACCAAACTCTAGTCTTGAAGACACAAGAATACACTTTGTGTAAAGCCTACTGAGGGAAATGATAATGGGCTATACAAATAACATATACTTGATTACAGCCTAGACACATAATTTTTTGTATCATAAACAAAAAGGCTCTGAAGAATGCTCATGGTAAATTATATCTATTTGCACTCACTTACATTCACAGTACGAAGATGAAGAGGCTGCTGAAGAGTTCAAAATCTCCAGTTTTGTCCACATGGTGCAGGACTGCACTCGTATAGGAGTACCTTTCAGCTCTCAGGGTATGGGATTATTTCATTTGATCACAAATACGTTTGATTCATATGATTTAATGGTAAAGTAGTAATTATATAAATGCAGGTAATGGGAAACACCTATTTGTTGGCGTTATTAGAAAGGCAACCCATAGTCACCATATCACTACAGTGTGGATCATTGTGGTTATTAAATTTGATTTATTTTTTTCTAGGACATAAGCAGAAGTTTGACATGTTTATGGTGGAAAAATGGCCCATAATTCAAGCATTTGCCTTGGAAGGGATTGGCGGTGGAAGTTTCTTTACGATGAAATACAAGGTACACTCATACACGCCATGTAGGAAGTGGAAAGGCTACTGTTAAACTGCCATAGCTTTAAAAAAGCGCCCAAGTGATTCAAATGATGAAATAATTATAAAATCTCAATACATACGGTACTATGTTGCCGTGAGTAAAAGGTAGTCTTGTGTGTATTAGTGTCTGTGTTTTTAAGTTTTAGCTGATTGCATGTGTGGATTGTTATATCACCCAGCTCATGGATATGAGTGAGAGGCTGTGGCAGATCTACACCAGGTTGGACCCAGTGTCTTTGGATGGCCTCCTCACAGAGGCAAGTTTACACTGGACTTAAAATCTTATACATTTTGACTGTCTAGCTGGCACTTTTACACACATCGAATGATAAAGCAGGTCAGTGCTTGCTCTTATTGAGGACACTTAGAAAGGTATTAGAACTTATATTGTAGTATTAAAACTATGCTGTTTGTTTCATTGTTGGTCTGTATGAATGCCTCTGCCTGTGGATATGCATTTCATTAAAATCCATTTACATTAACCAACTACCATGCAGCATTATAAATGGGGCAGGAAATTAATGCTTACCCAGGTAGGCTGTAGAGCAACCTCTCTGTTATTTAAAAAATGCCTTTCATCAACAATTATCAGTTAAAAAAAAAGTGATACCAGCAGCATTTTAATTCACATTCAACTGCTAAATTTAGGGAAATGTTTTTCTTCTGTTAAAGCTGTTTTGGGAGGCATTTAGCCATCATTCAGATGATATTTAATATTTATATTGGAATGTCTCTGCAGATGTGGCAAACATGCCTAAATGGTAGTAGCTGCCTGTGATTTTGGTGATAAGTTAGAATCAGAGTCAAAATAATTATTAAGGTCAAGTTACACTCAAATTATCATGTATAGCTATCATACTTCTTGTTACTTTTGTTGATGGATGCTTTTTTTTCCAGGGCCTGGTTAACTTTGAGAAGCAATGGAGTAGCTTCTACTCCAGTATGGACCTAGAGAGCCACCTTTCCATCCTGGAATTATCAGAGGCACAGGCAGGAGAGGTAATACAGTTCCAACTTTATCCCATTATATTATGGTTGGATGTTAAAAATCATATTTTCATAACTTGTTTGAAGGTGGAAGCGTTGGTAATTTATATATTGACATTCAGATAAATCATACTAACAAGTAACTGATAATATAAGGTCATTAGAGTATCAGTGGGGTTGGGTTTACCACATCATAGGGATTCAGCAATTAGGGTTCTCAAACAAAAGTATTGCAAACTGAAAGAAGTCCTATTAAGTGGCCGCATTGCTCAGTGGGTAAAGTGGTCGTCTGGCTGATCGGAAGGTTACACGTTCAATCGCCTGTCCTGCAGAAATCATGACGAGGTGTCTTTGAGCAAGACACTGAACCCATAATTGCTCCCCGAGCACCACAGGGGGGCTGCGCACCGCTCCTATACAATAGGATGGGTCAAATTCAGAGAATTGCAAATTTCCCCTTGTGGAACTGATAAGGGAATTATTATTATTATTATTTATTAATAATAATAATATTAATAATTCATATTATTACCAATTACCAGTAGTTTCCTTCTCAGTCTTAAATAGCAAGCACCACCCAATCCTTGCAGAACACAAGGGAAAGCCAATGCAAGGGACATAAAATATTTGGAAATGCTTCTTCACTGGTATGTACGTACTGAATTAAAAAAGTTAAATGTGTTCTTATTCCTCTACAGGCATTTCGTAGTTATTATTCACATGGTTTGATCTCAAGCAACATCACAGAGAAAAGGTATATGTCCTTCTTAAAGCTAGCTACATAATCTAGGTTGAAATGGAATTGCTTGAAAGTGGTGATTTAATGCTTTCCAAGTTTTGGGAATGACAGATACACATACAAATTGAAACACTACCCTCCTTTCCCTGTGATGTTTTCTTAGTTTGTTTCATTATTTATTTATTTCTTTTAGTAAAAGCCGTCAGCCCTTTGTGTTGTTTGGAAGCCATTCCTCCATGGAGAATCTGGAGAGCTACTCCTTTAATTTTCCATCTGAGAGTCACCAGATTCGGAGCACAGGACCCCAAGGCTCCACTGCCCGACACATGGTAGGAGAAGAAACCAGCAGATGAAATACTATAAGTACCAACACACACACAGAATAGTATATTCTTAAAGCATGCTACTAAGAAACAAGCCGAAAAAAGAGAAAATCAACCTGTTGGGACCTCGAACTGCTTAAGGTTCCTCCTCACATTCAGCAGCCACTTTCCCTATTATACCAGTCTCCAAAAGTGTAGTGACCGAAAAAGGCCTGAGATACTTACATAAAAACAGGATAACTTGGTTTGCAGCGCCTCCTGGCTGAATAACCAGGAACATCCAATAGTTTTGCCATACAGAGCTATACTCTGTCAAATGCTGGACAATTTTAGGATTATCATTTAAAATGGAATTTTGCTGGGGGAGAATTGGCAAGATTTTTAATCCACAGCTCAAATTATTTCATTAACTGGCTATCTTTTCTGTTTATTCATTTAAAAGAGATTATGTGGATGCATTTGATGCGCCACACCAGAATATAGCTCCAAGCTATATCATCTGTAGTCCTTTGGCAGGTCAAACCAGAAAAATCACAATAAATGCATAGTACTCTTTAAGAGTAAAGACAACATGAAGCTACATCAAGCACAGCAATTATGTCAACAAGACATAACAGGCTACACACAAATATTATCTCAAAGTTTAAAAGTATGCAATAACAATTCACAAATGAAAACACTTGTCAAGTGAAAGCATGTCATGAAGACCACAGTATAAATCAGTCGGTGAGCACAGAGCTTAGCAGCTTTTAACAGTCTCTTTAAGATGGTTTTCAGAGTGCTAATAGAACTGCGGCCTCTAACACCATCAGGTAGTGCATTCCACTGATTGGGATTGATTTTCTTACAAAGATGGTTGATTTCCCAAATACGGTGTGGCAAAATGACATAGTACAGTCTCATATAGAGGATATTCTGAAGGAAATAATAGAATTTACTGAGTGAGTTTATGCAAAGTCATGAAATGGAGGAGGGGCCAAACCATATATTTTTTTATAAACTAAGCACAAATAGAAAATAGTCGAAAATTCTCAAAGCTCAGTATATTGTATATATACTCTGACTTGCCTCAGAAAAACCAAACTTTGTGTCATTTAGATTCTGCAGTGTGTAGCTCCTAAGGGACCCCTTGCCTGCTCCCGGACCTATTTCTTTGGGACCACTCACACGCCGTTCCTTGGTGAGGTTTTATTACTTTGTTGAGTCACTTTCAAATGCAGCCCTAGGGTATAAATACCTACCCACCTACCTACCTACCAGCCAGGTGCTAGAGAGGTACAGTTACTTATGCTGTTTGTCTTGAATTAGTAGTCAGCAAGTCAGCATTAAGAAGTTATTGTGGTTAGCATATTAATGCTGTATGTTGACAATGGCAAATGAAAACTGTGTGACTGCTGAAAACAGTGATATACTGGCCATGTCCACTAGCAATTTGTAAATGTTAAGTAGCTTATAGTGATGGTATATTATTTTAGGCTGCTTTGTTTCCCTTTTTCCCTATCCTTGGAGTGCTATTATTCTTAATTCTGTCTCAGACTTGCTTCTACAGTTGCATCTTTACTCCATAATCCAGTTTGCTGGTGTTCTTTTTTTCACCCTTAGGGAATCACAATACTGTGCAAACGCAAACTGAACTCCTGTAAGTGAAAGCAAAATTCAGTCTGTAATCTACATTAAAGTACGGTTTTAGTGGAATGTGAAAGTGGATTTCTTTTTTCAGGACTTTGTCACAGATATATTCAGCTGCTGTCCGAGCAGTTCTGTCTGGAATCAAGTGCTACTCCGCTACCTCCAGTGCTACCAAGGTGAGAAACACAATTGATGCATTGGTTTTTGAATTTACCTCGCAAATCTTTCTTTCTTTCATTGAGGTTTTTTTTTCAGGCCAAGGATGTAGCAGAACAAAGCTTTCTCATGACTCTGGACTCCATGAACTTAAGTCAATACCGCACCACTCTAAGGTACTGATCGGTTGATTTTATTTCAGTATCATGCCCTGTAGGTGCCAAGCTCATGCTCTAATTATTATGTTGAAATTTGTGAACTATTTCTGAGATTATCTGGTTATAAACAGTCACAGACTTCAGCATCTGTCAATTTTTTTTTCTATTAATCTTTCCTGGCTTCCATCTTTTCTAGAAAATATTTAATCTCCTTTTCATAATCATCCTGCTTAAAGGAATTACAACATATCCACATATATTTTCCATCCGTCCATCCATTGTCAACCGCTTATCCGAAATCGGGTTGCGGGGAAACTGGAGCCTATCTCAGTTCTCATCGGGCAAAAGGCGGGGTACACTCTGTATAGGTCGCCAGTCTATCACAGGGTGGAGCGGTTAGGGGAACAGTGTCTTGCTCAAGGACACCTTGACATGCTTCTCTGGAGGTGTGGGGATCAAACCTGTAACCTTCTCATTGCCTGACGACCGCCCTACCCACTGAGCCATGCCACCCCCCTGCATTTATTTTGCACAATTTATTTTCTCAGTTGATCATGTACTTGAAAACTTTTAAAATAATCTTCATTTTCAGTCTTTCTAAAATCACATAGCAGGTAAATTGCGTCTTCTTGTAGTGCGTCTAATATCCCCATAATGTTTGAATCTCATGGTTTCATGCATCCACTGGCTTCATATATGATAAGTTACAAGTACCGTTGTGACTTGGTTATCATAATTCTATGAATGTTGTGTTTTCCATTCAGATCCAAAGTCGAATTCATCATTCAAGCTGTGAATAATGAAGGGAGGTAAGTCTTTATCTTTGGTAATTGCCAATGTCCTGGTTTGTGGTAGTATTCTTAAGAATATTTTTTTATGGATGACTTGTTTTTCTGCAGAATATCACAGCTTTGCATAAATTGCAATATCAGACCTGTAAATGCGACCAGTAGCCTAGCTGAGCTTAATAGATATGGCTTGTCCTTTTAAAATATTTTTTTAAAGCAACATAGAGGTGACCCTAAGGAAGTCAACCTCTGATAACAGGAATACATGGACAACTCAAGGATTTTTTAAAAATATCAATAAAACTTGTATATTTTTATGCCAATCTAACCTTGGATAAGTAAAGGTCCAATTAGTCGAGAGCCGTCTTGACGAAATCTACTCCCATTGGTCCAAAGCTTTATTTCAGTACTGTTTAGCTTGATTTAGTGACTCAAAAAATGTTCCTTCAATTATAAGGAATGAATCCGTGACTGTTCAAAGCAAGCATTTGCTTGAAGCAAGAGATTTATTTGTAAACTAGTAAAGGTAATTGCATATTTAAAATGTCTTAAAAATAGGCTGACCAAAAAGAGCTTTGTTCAGACTGCAGAAAATGAAATCAATAGACAGCTATTACGGCTTATAGTTAAATGGAAAAAAGAGAATTCTGAAATACTAAATAAATGAAAATGATGTTACGGATTAGTTGCAGATGCTGTGGTTTATGATCTAAAAGGCTTCCTGAACGAGACTAAAGCATCTGTTATTCCATTTGTGAACAAACCGTATCTGAAAATGTCATGGATATCTGTGTGTGTGTGTGTGTGAGCAGGGAAAAACACCAGCAGTGCCTTAAAATAAAGCAATTGATGAAGCTCGATTAGATGGATGATAAAGAGAAATATATTATGCCAAGATTTGGCTATCTGATTTAGCTAGACTCTCTCTTATCACCGTTTCCAATTTGAAGACGGAGAGAAAAGACAAGTGACTGTCATACCATCATGTCTGGTGTGAAGCTGTTGTTATGTGCAGCTCCCTTCAGCCATGTGGCTGTCTTTGTGTCTCTCTGTTTTTCTCTGACTCAAGCCTCCCCATTTATCTGGGCCCACACTATGTGGCTAGGTTTATTCCTTCATCTGTTTTACATGTCATGATTAGTCCCCGCCTTGAGGGGTTGGACATGGAGTTGGATAAAGCTTGGGGAATTAAGGCCGAATGCCCTTCTTGATGCCCCTGCAATGGAAACGAGTGCACTAATCGCTGAGCTACCGTGGACCCAAATGGCTAGGTTCATACCCCTCCCCTTATTCACACACGCATACGTAAATAAAATGACTTGGCAACACGAATGAAAGGAATTACTTGAATTACCGGATTATTTTGCTTATTAATTGTTGAGCATTCTCCAGTCTGTTTCTGGTTTCCCTGAAGAAGTTTATATATAAATGGGTTTGGCAATGAGACATGGCCATTGATACATGACGTTAAAAAAATATTTTCAACACATACTAGTATGTTTTATCAATAAACCATAGTGGAATTATTTTTAATATTTTTCAATATATAGTAAAAATAAACACGTTTAACTATTTTATTATAAATATGCAATTGTCATGAGTTGGTTAAAAATAACCAGTAAATCCACACAGGAGGTATCAAACAACTAAACCTCCATTGAATTGAGGTTGAATATTTTTTCTCCTCTTTCAGCAGACCTGACTTAAATTTGACTTAAATATGCATACAT
>OMLC01068074.1:0-10523 GCA_900302585.1 Regalecus glesne | reverse complement strand
CACACACACCACCACCCCCCCCCCACACCCACACACACCCACCCCCCCCCCCACCCCCCCCCCCCCCCACCCCCCCCCCCCCCCCCCCCCCCCCCACCCCCCCCCACACACACACAGCCTCTCACACACACAGCCTCTCACACACACAGCCTCTCACACACACAGCCTCTCACACACACGCCTCTCACACACACAGCCTCTCACACACACACGCCTCTCACACACACGCCTCTCACACACACACCCTCTCTCACACAAGCCTCTCACACACACACGCCTCTCACACACAGCGTCTCACACACACGCCTCTCACACACAAGCCTCTCACACACACACGCCTCTCACACACAGCGTCTCTCACACACACGCCTCGCAGCACGGAGGGGAAATGAAAGGTGCTGGGCTGGATGGAAGGCTGAAAGTGAAAGTTAAGCCATGCAAGCTTCAAGTCAGCAGCCTCCTCCCAGGCTGCCAGAGATCCACTCTGTGGTGTGCAGAAGAAGAAGAAGAGGAGGAGGAGGAGGAGGAGGAGGAGGACTCTTTTAGTGCCACACGTTCGAGGCTGGTGAAATGTCTTCTCTACGTTTAACCCATAGGGGGCAGTGAGCACTGGGGGTCAGTGTCTTGCTCAAGGACATGAGACAATACTATATATGATTTATGGTATGTAATATTATAGGTTATTATATGGTTAGGGTTAGGGTTAGTTGGTGATCAAGTACAACACAACCTATGACCCCTCACCAGCACACATGCAGTAAGGGTGCGGTGGACAGAGGGAGTGGCTCAGAGGGACGTGGGAGCCCGTGGGGCAGATGGGCGGTCACCTGTATGACTGGACGTGTCTCTCTCCTTCTGGTGTCCAGATGATCTGCTGCATGTCTCTGTGGCTCGCTGACCTGGATCAGTGAGAAAACATGGAGAGACTTTCTGACAACTGTTCCAGGGCTTTCTCAAAGCTTCCACAGTCAGAGTGCACACTCATCAAATGTCGGTACAGTGAGAAGACCAACAATCAGCGGCTCCTGTCGTGTGGCACTGTGTCTGCACCAGTGTTGGCCTTCACGTCCCATTCATCGTGCCTCCTCACACAGTAACACGCCAGCAGGGCCGGCCCTCCACATCCCATTGTTACACATGCTGTCATCCTGGGGCTCGTTTTTCCCCATGCTGGAAGAGCTCCACCGACCCTTCTGGACCACAGAACCACCCGACCCCTGTCGTCCACACACGTCCTCTATCCAATAGGATCCATAGCCGTCAGACTGCTGTCTTCCTACAGCCAGGCAGTCAAAACAGCTTGAACCCGGTCTTGGAGAGCAGGAGGATGACTGAGCCTCTGTCTGAATGTCCTCCTCAGTGCTGAGCCAGGCCTGTGAGCCACCTGAGCCACCCTGACAGGGACGTCAGGGTGCTCCCACAGGGCAGCTCACACACACTCAGACAGGTGCTCAGAGCTCCTGACGGACTTTAACCCCACGTTCCTAAAAGAGTGTGTGCGGTGGTGTTGAAGAGAGAGGTGGAGACGGGAGGGGAGACCTGCAGCGTCAGACCGGTGGGGGCCACACGTTCTGGTCACCACGGTATAAATAGGAGCCGGGGCCACTAGTGATGATGTCATGATGTTAATCTGGACTTCAACGAGGCCTCCTGGCCTTCAGACCACCTGCTAGACTGCCGGACGCTCCTGTGCCTGCGTCCTAAACTACGCTTTCTCCTCATCGTGGTCAAAAGTGCCCCTCATGCTTCACCACAACCACACACAGCTCAGCCCACAGCCCCTCGCAGGTCCTGAAGCTGACCGCTGGCTAATCTGAAGCCTCCAGGACAACATGCCTCTGAGTGCCTTGCTCGACGGGTCAAAGTAAAGGGAGGATGAGGAGGGCTGAGGACCAGAGAGACGGCAGGATGCAGTGGGTGGAGAAGAGGGTGGATGACCTCTGTGGCGACCCCTAACAGGAGTGGCCCGAGCTAGCACCAGTGGTGGCACCGAGTGGTAAATGGACTCATTCTTATAAAGAGCTTTTCTTTTCTAGTGACCACTCATGGTCCTTTACAACGACTGCCTCACATCGACTGAGACGAACCCCCAACGCCCGACTCCCAGACGTGGTCCAGTGCCGAGCCGTCGCAGCATGCCGGGTCGGCACTGGTTGGGTTAACCACAGCCGGCCGCACGGTGCTGCCGTGTCCACACGGGGCACTGATGGAAACAATGAAATCTGCTGTGGTGACCCCTGAGAAACAGAGAGCAAGTCCAAACCACAACAACAGCCGTGGGCCGCAGTAGCTCAGGGGTAGAACGTGCACTTCAGGGACCAGCAAGCCAGAACCTGTGGGTTCGAACCCACGGCAGGGCAGCAAGAAGGCCATGTGGCTGTGATGGACTGGTGACCTGTCCAGGGTGTTTCTCCACGTTCTGCTCACTGAGCTCTGGGATTCAGGTGAACGGCCGATGATGACGACATGACTTTATGAGGAGACTCAGACACAACAGGTTGAAGTCGACTGGAGTGACCTGCTCCCTGGCCACCATCTCACACACACACACATTCCTCTGGATGGAAAGTCAACACTGCTGGTGTGTTCAGCGCCCGTCAGGGCTGCCCTGGAAACAAAGAGTGTACCACGACAAATGAAGGCACACAAACCCGCCCTGCTCGGTGGCCGATGGGGCACAGTGTGTGTTGAAGGATGAGCTGGGAGTCTCTGCACACCGCCAACAAAAACTCAACTCAGAGGATTTCTCTGAAGTTTACATGCACATGTAACGCGGCTGATGCTGTGCAGTGGGAGATGGAGGTGGGTATCGGCCTTTGTGTTAGCACAGTATTAATGTGTTTACTCCTCACACTATGAGGCCTGGCCCGCCATTATGCCTCCACAGCTACGGGCTCAGACGGCACCAGTGTGTGGACAAGCCCTCGTCCGCCACATGACATTAAGGTCTGTGGAGAGGAGAGGATGGGATATGTGAATGATGGATTATTCTCCCATTGGGTTACAACCAGTCTGCCTTGCTCTCGGCCTGTCACATCCATTTGCATGCTCAGTGGATCGGAGGTGAGTGTGTCATGTTAGGCTTTGCCTCATTTCACCAGGCTGAACCCCCATCATCATCATCATCATCATCATCAAGCCACAGAGCACCCAGACACTAGTGACGGCCATCTTACAAAAGCTCACAACATCACCACTATTCTGTGTCTCATCTGTCTGTCCGTCCATCTATGGCGTCATGAATCATAAAGACTGGCCTGTCTCACTCGGTGGTTTGTGATTATCAGAGCAGAGGAAGTCAAAACAAAACACACTCTTGTTGCCTTCATGGTGAAACCGGTCGTTTCCTGTTGGTGGAGTCTGAAGCTGACTGGCTGACTGTCAAAGGTGAGCTGAAACTCTGTCACACTACTGGGCCAGTTAAGGTAGAAAGAACCACTCTAGTTGTGGATTTGATGCCGAATCATGGTTGCCATGGAGAGAGAGTCAGTACATCCTCCTGTTCTCCACAGTACACACAATCTCATAGGATGCTTGGCAGTATCTAACACCACCAGTCAATCCGATTAGCCTTCTTTAAATCTTGTTATTCCGTCATTATTGTGAAATGGGAGGATCGACAATCCCGCCCTGTAGAAAAACCCCGGGAGTGATGGAGTATGATGGAGGAGAGGAGGGGAGTGTGTGGTGGATGGGGGTTGCCTTGCCCCGTTAAGGCAGAGTTACACGGGGTTGCTCGATTGCGTCACCGCGGAGTAAGCCGTCTATAAATAGGATGACGTCACCGTCCCTGCCCCGTCCCGCCCTCTTCCCTAGTAAAACATGCCGGAGGGCTGCGCGCGGCGGCCAGTATATAAAGGGTGATGCAACGCGTCCCGTCACAGTCAGGACGCTCCGCCGGAAGCAGTGGAGTAACTCGGTCCCTCAGTCGAACCTCAACCTCGACCTGTTCCGCTCCTTCACCAGGTACGAGTCGTCTCCGTGTCCGTGTCTGTTGTGTGTTCCTCTACCGTGGCCAACTATGTTGCCCGCTGTTCATACCGGACCGTCTTCCGGGGCTTCGCCGGTGGGTTCCTGTCCTGTAAAAGTGACAGACCGACCCGCCGTCAAACACGGCTTTTAAGCCGTCACGTCGGAGGTTTAGTGACTTAAACTCTCCTTCATTTTCACTTCTTAGTGCTCTTGATCGAGCTCTGACTCGGAGGACGGTCAGACCGTGTCGTGGGAAGTTCGTCTCTTGTCCCGTCGGACGGAGCGCTCAGCCCGGCTCACGTCTCCTCGGCCTCAGGCCGTGTCGCCAGGTTCTGCTACTGAGCTTGTCCAGTTCTGCTGCTCAGAGCCGATCACATGTGTTCTGTTCGGTCGCTGTGGTCCGTCTCCCCAGGGCAGCTGGCGTGTGTGTGTGGGGGGTGTTCAGGCGTAATGAGCCGTCGTAGCCGACATTTTGCAACACCGCCGCTCCCCGCATGGCCGCTCACGTTCGAACTTCTGCTGTTTCGCTATGACGCAGACGAGCTGCTGTGTGAGTCTCACTTCTCTCCCTTCTCGTCTTCCTCTGATCGGGAGCAGAATGATGCTACAGCACCCCGGTCCCTCGCTGGCCGACATCAGCTGCTCCGCCCTCGTCCCCTGCGTGTCGCCGGGGCCGGGCGCCCTCACCCTAGACGACTTCACCAACTTCACCCCGCAGGTCAAGGATGAGCTGCGTCTGGCCATCCAGACCAAGCGGCTGGTCAGCGGGCTGAGCGTCGACATGAGCTCCGACGGAGCAAGCTCCAGCTCGGACAGAGCAGCCGAGTGCACCGGTGTCAAGAGAGAGGTAAGGCAGAGATGTGCTCTTTATTTTCTTCTTCTTCTTCTTCTGTCTTTACTCTGCTTCTCCCGTCCTCTCTTACTCTGAGAGAAGACACTTCCTAGGTACTGTGGGCATGTTATGACATGATGCTGGGGACTCAGACACCAGCAGCAATAGAAGCATCAGGTCAGCAATAGAATCTGGAAGGATGAGGTAGATGAGCAGGACAGGTATACAGGAGGGGACAAGCCAGAAGAAGAAAGGTCTCATCTGTCTATATCACAGAAGGCACATGGATGAGGTGCTTAGGACATGCAGTGATATGCACGACAAAGATGGGAGGTAGCTCCAGGAGGTTCTGAGGTGATGGTGGGAAGAAGTTGTTCTTCAGTCAACCATTTCTGACTATGATGGCCCCGCATCTCTTGTGAGGTGGCAAGAGGGACAGACTGACTGTGACCTGGGTTGGGTCCCTACTGAGGGTGCTGGTGTTCATATTCTCCTCTCCTCTTTTCACTTTCCTGTCTTTTTCTCCCTGTCTCAGCCTTTCTTCTACACTGATCTTCCCTCTTGGTCTTCTGTATGAGTGATGAGACGTTTCTATACAACATGGTGTCCTTATGAACCCTTTCACCTTTCAGGGTTCACTTTGCTTCTTTCCTCATTTCTTTCATCTCATTCAATCTTCTGCTTTCCATCTTGTCTTTTCTCTCCTCACCTCTCAAACTGTCTCTAGGTGACATTGTGATTTATTCACAACAGAGAAAAGATGGTCAACTGTGAGATTATCATACCATAATGGAACAAAACTGTCTCTATGTAGATGTCTGCCGAGGCGTGTCGAAGTGTCCTTGAGCAAGACACTGAACCCCTAACCGTTTAGGACAACAGATGGGCCTGGTGACTAAATCTGCCATGTTTACACTATAAATGTAAATATGCCAGATTAATAATTCCCAGCACACACAGACATTCTTCCTGTGGCAACCAGAGGAGCATCACCCCTCTGTTATTGCAAGCCTCACCATAGTCGGGGGGGGGTGTTACACTTGGACGACACTAGGCTAGGAAACTAGTCTAGTCAGAAACTGTCATGTTCCATGCTGGCCTTTACAAGACATAGGCTGTCTAAACAGAAACAGAACAAGTACAGTTAATGATTACTGATTGGTTACAGATAAACCAAGGCAGTATTCTTATAATGCAATTACTCTGAGATTGTGTGTACAAACTGAAACTGTGTGTAGAGACAAAGTCCCGAGTGACTCGTGATAGGAGTCTTTCACATTTTGACACTATTTGAATAGAAGTTAAGGTGGTGTGCCATTATTTCTTCCAATTATAGAGAGGAGTTGATATGACTAAAGCCACCTCGTCACACCGGTGGGGATAACTCCCTATATTAATTTACAATAAGTGCATTTACGAAATCTCAAAAGGGAATAGGATTTTTTTTTTTTTTTTGCCAAAGGCGGAACTTTTCCACTACCTTGACCCACATTTAACCACAGAGTAAGAGACCGTTTGGATCACATTCTTTTCTTTTTGTTTGATTTCTCTCAGCTGACCCCTGAAGAGCATGAAAGGAGGAAGAGGAGGAGAGAAAGAAACAAGGTTGCTGCTGCCAAATGTCGCAACAGGAAGAAGGAGAAAACAGACTGTTTACAGAAGGTATGAACAGCAAAGATAGGTCAAGTGTTTGTCCAACTGAAGTTCTGTTGTCAAAGACAGATGTGTGTCTTTAAACTCAAGTCAATTTTATTTGAATACCTATTATCATAAATTTAAACTTAGCCTCAGTGGACTGGTTCAAGGAAAGTTTGTACAAGTTTGAAAATGAAAACATGCTGTTCCCCTCAAAGTGTCCTCCTTCACAACTGAGTCCAACCCTGCTTCATATTCTGATGGAGCAGTTTCTACTCTGGCAGAAAGTAGTTGTATAAAACTGGATGGTGTGACATCGTTAACATGTCAGCTTCCTCCATTTTGGTCCTAGCAACTGCCTCATTTCACGTCAACGCAGTCAAAGCAGTTCTTGCTGTTGGTTGACAGATGTGACTTCACACGTTGAAGTTGGAACTAGATGAATGTTACTTTCCATTCCTCTGACCTGATCATGGAGCTAAATATTGGTGTCATAACAACTGGTGTGACTACCATCTTCCACTCCTAGTACCTGGGAGCTGTCCGGTATAAGCAGTGTGTCCCACTGTTGACTTATTGAGCATATCCATTGTTATAACTGATAAATCGACCCAAAAATACATTTAAATGAAAACTCTTCAATTCGCTTATCTCCTTTTTCTGTCTGCCCCCCCCTGCAGGAGTCAGAGAAGCTAGAGAGTGTCAACGCTGACCTGAAGGCTCATATCGAGGCTCTGAAGCAGCAGAAACAGCAGCTGGTCTACATGCTCAACTTGCACCGGCCGACCTGCATCGTCCGTGCCCAAAATGGCCAGACACCTGAGGATGAGAGGAACCTCTTCATCCAGCACATCAAGGAGAGCACCTTTCAGTTCCACAACCTCACTGACACAAACTGTGACTCGGTCTCTTCCACAGCACCCACTCTGGATGGGGGTCTAGACCTCGGACTAATCCAGTGTCACAGCCACAGCCCTGCTGTGCCAACATCATGTAATCAGCTATGAGGAGTTGAGCTGCAGACCTGGTGTTGGATGAGATATGATCAGTGAGGGTAGGCTGCCCTCGAGCAAAATAGACCCTATATTTTGTAGTTAAGTCTCAGTTGACCTTGATTTGTCAGACTGTAGCCACTTGCAGCCCAGACTGTTCAAAAACACAGCATGGATCAGTTGAGACTGAAGGACTGCTGCATGACTTTTTTAAAAACCACACAAATGAAACTCCATCGGTTCTCTTCATCTCCTGCCTCATCCACCATTCACTAAGCTGTGCGAGGGATGCCCTTACCAGCTTTGCCAATGAAGAGGCAGAGTGTGACGTCCAAAAAAGAAGGAGCAGGTGATGGACAGCATTACGTCTAACCACTTCCTTCTTTGGTGGTGGATCCCATTGTAGACAGTTGAGGGGAAAGTCTAAACACTAAGCAAGAATGTCAAATGATCGTTTTTGGTTTCAGTCATCGAGTAGTTTTGGTCATATATGGATTTTTGCACCAAAAGCAGACTTTAAGATGGTCAAGCCATGTGGTTTTGTTAAGGATAGAAAACTGCGCGTGTGTGCGAGTATGATATCCGTCAGTGCAAACCCCAAGATGATATTTCCGACCAGTGTTTGAGAATTAGAATAGGAACTTTCACATCTATCCTGCTGGAACATGCATCCTGCTCTCCATCTCCCCACTGGTAGGGTCAAGCTGTACAGCTGCTGCTACTACTAACTGCTCAGGACCTGCATTGGCTCCAACAAATAGACTCGTTTCATTCGGATTTGAAGTGTTATGTACAAACCAGGTCAGGATACCGGAACAGCCTAAACGTTGCCCGCTGACTTCGGGTCTTACGGTTGTCATGACGCGATACAGATATGTAGACGGGGTTTACAGCAGGATGCTTGCACTAAAACCACTATGTTAAAGTGGCACCTGCGCCCATGCTGGGGTTTCCTGTCCCGGCTGGCCCTGTTCTTCCAGCAGGCAAAATGTAGTCAAAGCTGTCCTATGCCTTGCAGATGTGAATGGTGGTCTGTAGGACAGTGATTTTTATTTATTTTTTAGAAGTACAAACTATTTATCACTTCCGTCTAAAATGGGTCTCGGGTCTGTTTTGAATCCGAGCTGTGCTGGTAAAGTTAGGCATGTTCGTGTGTGTGACACCACATTGTTTCTACCAAAAAGCACCTCTGTCGCCATGTTAACTGTATACTGCCACATAATACAAACATCAAACGCCTCTTCTGGCCATGACAACCTCATGAGAAGCCTTCGTACAATGATATATCAACAGGCGGTTACCTGGATACCAGTAGCCAGGGTTCAGCTCACCCTCAGCTTTGACTGTGAAGCTGTGGTAGAGATTTCACCTGTCTGTAGATACAGATATTAAAGATGGAATATGAATGATAATCAGGTTAAAGCTCAACACCAAATGTGTTTTCCTCCCTCCCTCCCTCCCTCTCTCTGACATCATCAAACATGGCACTGGGATGGGAGGTGGTAACCAGAGATCCTAACAGGGTGCTCCTCCTGAAAGTGGGAAAAACTCAACTTGTCTCCGGTGATGGTTTTCTTTTATCCGTGTGCTTGTTTTCCTACGACACGCATTCTAACTCTTAGTGAGGAGTGAATCAGACTCTGACTTAACACCCGTTAGGTCCTGCCTAGTGTTTGGAGGAGAGACGCAGGCGTCCCTGAGCGTTTGAGAGGTTCATAATGAGGCACTCTAAGCTATTCTCGGGGATGCTTTGAGTAGTGTTTAAACTGTTGAGTTTTGGCTCGTTCCTCTAAGTTGATGTTTGTCATGTTGTATTCAGACCTGTGTGTCCAGACCTTTGCTTGCAGACTGCTGAAGCATTGTCGCCTGTTTCAGGTAAAAACTGCACTGCTGCTGTATTTCTGACCGTTTCTGCTACCAGTTCACTTTGGCTTTTGATACTTTGGTAAATAAAAACGTATGTATGGTTAATACGACTGCTGTTGTGTCATTTTCCTCACTGCTAACTTGACTGTTGCCCAGCATGTTCACCACAGAGCTATTGCTAAGGGCAACAAGGTTGTGCATGAAGCCCCCCCCTCACAGAGACATGTGGGACTGGACAACCAAGTCAAGCATCATGACTGTGTGTGCTGGTACAGAGAGGATGACTACTGGTGTACTCATGACATGTTCACACACAGCAGAAAATGCTGATATATGATCAATAGTAATGTGGGCATGTTGATCAATCCATTGATCATTCCTCTAAAACAGGAGAATAAGTTGAGGAAATGGTCTCTTTTATTATAAGACCAGGGAATGACAACCTTACCAGAACCACAGCACCATCCTACATCCCACTGATGAACAAGTGAGCAGACAGGGTTGTTGTTCCCTGTTCATTGTGTGGTCATGCACCTCACAAGAGACTTTAGTCATTTACATACTGAACATTACCAGTCAAAGTGTTTTAAAGACAAAACATGCAGCTAACTAGACTGGGGGGCCACTTTTAGGTGTGATGTTGTACCAGTCTACTAGTGTGGAACTAACATAAAGTCTCTCCAAAGAACACATGACAGGAGCTCTGAACAGACAGAACCGACATAATGTTCAGTTTATGGAGGCTGCTGGGTGGAAGCTTTCAGAGGAAATAGGTGAGGCTGGATCGTAAACTCACTGTGTGCTTCTCAGAGGGAAGGATTTCAGCACAGGCCCACGGTCTGCAATGACCAAGCTGTTGATCAGTAGACCCGGAACTGCTGCAAGACACGCAGGGACATGTTGGCCTGAGAGAGGAAGGAAGAAAAATGTCAGAGATGGCGAAATAACAAAAGGAACAAGAGAGAGGAGATGGAAAAGAAGGACATTTAAACTCGAATAACAATAATAACAATAATAATGTCCTTCACAGGGACAGTGCATATTAATGAACATTTAGAATAGAAACACACCGGACTTAGAAACCCGGCACGTTTTCATCTGTTTTCCTGAACAGTTATGGGTTCATTATTTTACTCAAGGACACTTCAACAAACTTTCAGCAGGAACTTGGGATTGAACCACCAATCAATTATCTGATTACTAGATGACCACCCTACTTCCTGACC
>OMLC01068070.1:0-10133 GCA_900302585.1 Regalecus glesne | reverse complement strand
TGACAAAGCTCTGACATGAAAGACATTTCTGAGTCTGTTGCGTGTGACTGTTGAGAAACGTCAGTCCAGATAATACAAGCAGACAGCAGCTGAAGAACCAGTGAGCAATCTCTCCAGTCTCTGGAGACAGCCTCTCCAATTGTCAGCTGTCAAAATTCTTTTCAAATGTTTTTATCATTTGTCAAGTTCGACCTTACCTGTGAGCAGAAGGAGCAGCAGCAGCATCCAAATCCAACAACTGATACGTGCTCCTTGCTGGCCAGTATGTAGCCTGTAATATAATAAATGCACAGAATTCAAAGACTTGCCAGTTATCTTAGAAGAAGAAGAAGAAGAAGAAGCTTTATTCATTCGTCATTGCACATACACACAAAAAATGTGCCCTCTGCTGCTGTACCCAGGGGACAACTCCAGTTGTTTATCCCAATGCCTTGCTCAGGGGCACAGGCAGGAGTATTAACCCTAACATGCATGTCTCTATGATAGTGGGAGGAAACCAGAGCAACCAGCGGTGCTCTGCTCGTCTCCTCCAGAGAGTCTGTCAAACTACTTTCGAGCAAGATGTGGAACCCCCTAACTGCCCCCTAACCCCCGATGAGCAGATTGGCACCTTGCATGGCAGCCTCCGATATCAGAGTATGAATGTGCGTGTAAATGGGCGAAGGTGAGCCATACAGCGTAAAAGGCCTTGAGTGGTCAGTAGACTAGTGTAGTAGCAGATGTATGCAGTCCATTTACCATTCTGCCATTTCCTTTGTGATCCGTTCATGGAATGGAAAAGGTCATGCTTTTGTCTTAACGCCCCCTGGACAAGTCATGCTTTTATAACAACATTTTCACACAGGCTTTGGAGCTAAGCCTTCAAGAAAGAAGTCGCAGAAACAACAGCCCATCTTGGCCAAATACACATGGCTCTTAAGTCAGATTATCTCTAAACACACGCTAAATGCCCCGTCTCTAGCTCTATGGTATGTCTGGGTCAGTGTCTGTATAGCTACTCAAAGTGGATCAAAGGAAGTAAATCAACTGATCTTATCAACTTAATACACCATTAAAACAGAATAATCACAAAGCAAACATGTCATTGCATATCAGTTCAGATCCACCTTCACAAATAGCTACGCCTCACTATAAGAGGATCCCAGATGTCTTTGTCACGGCTTTGGGAAACCTCAGATGGCTCCATGGTGCAGAAAGCACACACTGGCATTCATGCGTGAATGTAAATATTAGCTGGTGTGAAGGCGTCACTGAATCATGACGCCATCAGCCATCCATCAACCGCTTGTTTAAAGTCGGGTTGCGGAGTCATGCCGGAGCCTATCCCAGTGCTCACTGGGTGAAAGTTGAGGAAGCATCCTGCACAGGGCGCCGTTCCATCACAATGCCTGAGCAGTTAAGGGTGACGGATTTTCTCCAAAGGCCGGGGATCGAACCACTGATGATTGCCCTAACTCCTGAGCTATGCCGCCACTTCTCAGATCTTACTTTATGCAGACACATAGGTCTAAATAAATTTTAAAAATGCAACACAGGACAACAACACTACAGTGTAGCTAAAACAAGTTTATGAGTCCACAGTGGTTCAAACCTATACATACATCTGTTCCAATGTTTCCAGAAACCAGAGGAGTAGTAGCTAGTAGCCGTGGTGGCCCTGTGGTAGAGTGCATATCCCAGGGAGTCAGGGGTTGTGGGTTGTTATCCCGCCGCGGGGCTCAATAAATGTGAAGCGTTCATTGTCAAGTGCTTTGAGTGGTCGCTAGACTAGAAAAGGGCAATATAAGAACAGCTCCGTTTACCCTTTAGCACGTGTCCCTTTATGGAGGCTCAGTTAAAGGCATTATAATTACATTGTTTGCTCAATTAATTAGCATGTACATAAAATTCTTCAACACAGCTTGAAAAGTGGGAACATTCATAATCATAAACATGTGACTCGCATTTGTCTTATCTTGGAAGCTTGAACGTGAGTCTGAGAGCATCCTCATATGCTAGCTACAGCTGTTTCCTCTCTGCTCTCCTATAAAGGCCCCACGGGCAGGCTGTAGAGAGTGGAGCACAGGAGGCCCTAACAGGAGCAGTTTTAATGTCATCCTTAAGTCATGAAACTGTCTTCTGAGATAGAGGACAAAGAAAGTTATAATCACGAAACTGTTACCTGGCAAGAGGCAGCGTGCAGGAACGTGGACGCCCATCGAAGCTCATGTCTGAAGCATTCAAGACTTTGTGGTCATTTCGACACGGCGAAGGTTTCCCACCCGCCAAACTGAAATCCAGATTTGATCCCAGAGCAAAACCTGTAATGTGGTAAATAGAGTCTGAGTCACCAATGGTGCTGGTGTTTGAATCAGGAGAATACTGTCAGGCAGAGGCTGGGAGAGACTAGTGCGCTGGGTAACTCTGACTTTCTCTGAAACAATAGTTGGCACACCCTTTCCAACGTCAGAGTCCTTCTCAAAAGGGAGATCTGTGACAAACACGCTCATACATTCCTTAACTTTGACAAAATCTCGTTCGGACACCTTCCCCGCCCTGCATTCAGCAGGTTATCTTGAACATGACCCACTCATTATTTTCTCCGTTCAAGCCCTGACAGAATGTATTGTCAGTCATATTTCATTTGCTTTCCCACGCCAGTATCAAGACACTTAGGAAGGCCTTTGTGTCCAATTCAAACTTTGAATGCATGTGATAAAGCTGCTTTGGTCTGGCTTTTATCCGCTGAGGGATATCCAAAGTGAGAGCCATGCTGAGCTCTGAGAGCACTGTGGGGGAAACCACTTAAGCCACTTTCTCTGGCCATTGTATTCTCACAATGAAACGTGTTCTCTGTATTTAACCCATCCTGATGTACAGAAGCAGTGGGCAGCTGCAGCACCTGGGGAGCAGTTAGTGGTTCAGTGTCTTGCTCATGAACACTTCAACACGCTTAGTGAAGGAGCCAGGGATCAAACCAGCAACCTTCTGATTATTAGACCACCCTCTCTACTGCCTGAATGCTAGTAAATTAGTACAATCTAATAGTATGATTTAATATAATAATAGTATTAATCAAGTCTATTAGTTGTATGGTAGAGAATATATTGCTAGTATTTTCATATGAATGTGTAATAGTGTTATCAAATTGGTGTATTTGTGTAATGTACTAGCACATTTTGCTTATCTACGTCAGACTGGCTCTTACATTCGCAGTTCACTTTACAAAAATGATGGTGGTCTTCTATTCAATTCAATTCTATTCAAAATACTGCTGTGGCCTCACAAGGTAAACAACTCTGGTAAGCATGATAGTACGGTGGGCACCACTGTTGCCTCACAGCAAGAAGGTCCTGGTTCAAATCCTGTCCTAGGTCCTTACTGTGTGGAGTTTGGATGTTCTCTCCCTGTGTCTGTGTGGGTTTCCTCTGGGTGGTCCCGGTTTCCTCTCACCATCCAAAAGACATGCATGTTAGGGTTAATACTCCTGCCCTGTGTCCCTGAGCAAGGTAATAGAATAAAGAACTGGAGTTGGTCCCCGAGCACAGCAGCTGGTCACTGGTCCTATGCAATAGGATGAGTTATATTCACAGAACAAATGTCATGTATATACAATGAGTTCTTCTGCTGCTGCTACTAGACTTGTGACTAGGACTAAAATGTTGATACACATCCACCCTGTACAAGCCTTCTTTCATTAGCCGTCACTAAATTTGCAATTGATTTTAACATTTTATGTATTATATGTATTGTCTGTATTTCCAAAAAGGCATTGCACAGTCTGGCATCGGAATGTATTACGGAACTTCTGAGCCCATTGACAGTAGAACTTATAGAAAGTCCCTAGGCCACCACAAAGACAGCCTTGCCTTTCAGCGTTGGATCTCCAGAGTCAAGGTATGTCTGTACACTTATTTTTATTGGCTCGCTTACCTTGATGCTTGAATGGATTCCAATTTTTTTAATATTTGTATGGCCCTATTTTGTACTTCTGTCTTTTTATCTTTTATTATGCTGTTAGTGGTACAGTGGCTTTGTTCTTTAAGTTTTTTAAGTGGTGTTTTTAAGTGGTGCTTCGTATACAAAATTATCATGATGAGAGCTATTATTATCATCATTCAGCCATTATGAGAGCTATTATTATCATGTAGCCAGCTGATCTGATGCACCCTTGAGAGTACAATAAATCATATTTTGATAAGAACATGTCTTCTCTGTATTTCACCCATCCTATTATATAGGAGCACTGAGCAGCTGTAGCACCAGGAGACCACATCCAGATCTTTGTACTCAGGGGCTCAGGCAGGAGCATTAACCCTAACATGCCAGTCTTTTTGATGGTGGGAGCACCTGGAGGAAACCCTCACAGACTCAAAGAGAGCACGTGGAAACTCCACAGAGTGAGGACCTGGAACGGCCTGAGATCTGAACCCAGGACCTTCTTGCTGTGAGGTAATATTGCTATCCACTGTTGACAAAAAGTTAAAACATCAGAAACTGAATTGTATCAGAAATGGGGAATTTCTTATAATACTGTAACTGCCTGGATGGTAGAGCACATGCACCCAAGCCAGGTGTCACGGGTTTGGTCCCACCGCACGGCATCAGGAAGGGCATTCAGGCTTAATCCCTCACTCTCCATCTAGGTTCGTGTCTACTCACACAACCTGGGGACTAATCGTGACGCATAACAATAAGCATAGACTGTAGACTGCCTGGATAAGTATGTCTGTGGTTTGGTGTTCAGTGTCACAGGGTGTGCCCAGGGAAGTGTCTCAGGCACTCTGTATGTTGTCCCTTGTTACTATAAACATATGTTTCTAAGAAAGCACAAAGGACCTAAATGCACCCTGGCATGTCTACTATTATTCACCTATGGCTATTGTTAGGAAGGGGAAAAGCAACAAGAAGCATCATACCTTTCATGCTTTGCAACTGATTTTAAAGGCGGCACATGAGAAAGGACTGAGTTAGACTCACCTGGACTGCTTTGCTTATTAACTCGTTACCTTGGTTGCTAACTGTATTCACACACATCTGTTTGCTGTGCCCTATTAGCTCTTACTGAATTAAACATCCTCACTACAAATGCATTTTTCCTGAAGGTCACTGCATAGAGTTACACGCACGCAGAGATCAATGATTTTTGATCATTGCCAAAACTATAATCACTCATATGGCATCAATGGAATAACTTTGGTTATGGAGAAAGACACATAACCATCCATCCATCCATCCATTCATCCATTGTCAACCACTTGTCCAAAGTTGGGTTGCATATTCATGCTGGAGCCTATATCAGCACTCATTGGGCAAAAGGCAGATGGCGGATGAATGGATCCAAAATATCAAATTAATTTTTAGAATGAATACTCTTACAATATCATACTACATGGTGTGTTGGAAAGAGAACTGAATCATGCAGGTCCTGTACCTCGGCACTGGGTGGAGTTAGATGAACAGGATATTTGGAGAAGTTTTCAGTTCCCATGTCAGACTGTTGGTTTGACGGCTGCTGGAGACATAAGTAGTATTTATTGTTTGGAGTAAATCCAAAAGATACTTCAATGTTAAAAAAAAACTTTTTCATCAAGGTACATTTTAACACCCACCCAGCCCCAATCTGAAAGCATTAATATCGTATGTTTGTCGAGTTGCTGCAGCTGTTCACTACTCCCATACAATAGGATGGGTTGAAGGCTGAGAATAATTTCATTGTAACCTACAACGATAAAATAAAGTGGCTTTCAATCACCTTCGAGCTGAGATGCAAAAGCATCCTGTAATGACATTGTTCACCAATTCAGAATTGAGGGGACCGCAGTGGTAGAGTGCATACTTCGGGAACCGACAAGTCATAGGCTTTGGGTTTGAATCTACTGCAAGGCATCAGGAAGGTGATCTGGCTTTAATCCCCCAAACTCCATCTAAATCCATATCCAGCCCCACAACGTGGGGATTAATCATAAAACGGGCCTCTCTCAATCACCAGTTCAGAATTCACTGATCCTCAAACAAGAGTGTTTTTGCTCACGTAAGTTGATACACCGAAACGACCTCACGCTATATACTATTCACCTCATGAATGGTGTATTCATCCTATGTGCTACATGTGATCACATCATCTGCATCATTGTTTTTTTTCTTATCTAAGTTTGCAAAGAGCCATGCAAACATTGTCAGTTATGTAACACTGTGTAAATACCAAATACCTGGATGATAATAGATTGAATTTAATGTTTCCATGCAGTCATAAGGAGGAGTCAAAAGATTGTGAGGGCCTATGTCAGCCTTGAAAGTGCTTTTTTGTGTACTTTTTTGAATAGGTAACTGCTGTGAGAGGGTTTAAAACAATCAGAAAGTGTTATTTTGCAACTGGTCAAAGCCTTTTTGAAGCCATCCTATCACCCGATATCAAATAGTTGTGCAGGTTTGCAGAATCTGTGCCAATTCCTCCTGCCCTTTTGTTAATTTACCCATTGTGAAGTTAGTCTGGTGGTTGCACCACCAGACTAACTTCACTTAAGAGAAGGTGGGGCAACATGAAAACCAGACAGTAGTTCCAGTGTTCAGGTCTGTGTGAGAAAGTATTTTTGTGTTAACATTACTGTGACTGTCTAATCATATTATCTCTCTCTCTCTCTCTCTCTCTCTCTCTCTCTCTCTCTCTCTCTCTCAAGAATTTGCATAACTGATACCAAATTAAAAAGGTCCATTCTACATATCAAGATTAGTCCCACCTTATGGACTTGAAACCCTTTGATGGGATCGAAGTCCCAATGCCTGGTTTGTCATGTCCTGATGTGCACGCTACCGCTAAGCTAACGTTGCTAAACACATATAGCCAAATCCAGGTACTGATATGAACACCAAATATTAGTTCTACCAAGGATAATTTCAGGGGACTAGTTCTTAACAGGAGCCAAGTATGAAAGGAAATCTCACCAAACAAACCAGGAATTCAATCGTGCCACAGATAATAGTTTAAATGAACGAGTAAACTACTGTCATGCCAGACATTATGTGGCCCGGAAATTCACATTATTTAGCGCTCCTTGTGGCTGTTTATTGCAACGTCAGTGAATACTGTGAAGTGTTTTCTCATTGGTCAGTTCAGATCATGTGACTCAGGTTAAAAGTCAACCAGGAAAAGACTGACTGGTGTTTAAGAATGAAGTCAGATAGAACGCTCCTCTGTCTTTTCCTTTTACATTTAAGCCTTTGAGAGTCTTTGAGGATGTAAAGAGTATAGGTGAGGAAGGTGGATGAGTTTAAATTCTTTCTGAGTACCCTCAACAGCAATTCCAATGCTTGAAAGGTTTCCGTGCAGTGTTCTTTGGCCACTGGTACAGTAGGTCAGGTTTGTAGGTGGTGATACATGTTCTGTGTACAGCACGTCTTTATTAATGGGTTTAAAACAAGTGTTTCATATCTAATCTATCAGTAATATGTACAGTAATATATATATATATTATTTTTATTTAAGACTCTGTGTTTGGCTTTTATAAAATGCGAAAACAGCCAACAACATACATAGGGCAAACAAAATGATAGAAAATGATAGCCAGTCGAATACATTTGGTTAGAAGGTCGCTCCAAACATTGGAACCCAGGCTTTGTCCGAGTAAAAGCATTACTCCTCTTGACCAGAAGTGTCTATTCAAATTGCACAGAAGTCCATATTTTAAGGTCATATTCCACAGATCAACGGAGTGTTGTGAGCTGAGAGCTAGTGTACATGCAGGTGAGCTGTTGCAGTTTGCCTTTTTGCAGTGTGATAGTTGACGCATGAAAAGATTGGTTACTTCAGTGTAGCACAAGACGAGGAGTGTTGCCCTTATGTCCTATGAATACAAACTCCAGTAAATGATGTTAAAGAGCAAATAAGACATAGGGAATATGATTCTGGAGTAGGAGTCAATCATATAACTGTTGCTCATTATAAAGCTGAGGTTCTGCTTGATGGGGTGCTTGCGGCGTAGCCTAGTGCCCTCCGTGGGTGGAGAGTCAGCGGTAGAGTTCTGAGAATGACTGGTCCTCTCTGTGTTGGGGGTGCTGGAGACCTCCGTGAAAGACACCAGGTCAATCTCATTATCATGAAAACATCCATCGAAGACCATAGCCTCGGTGGCATTGAAAGAGGCAGGGACCTAGAAAAGAACAGAGGGAAGAGAGGACAAGGTCTCAGTTTTTAAATTGGCCGAACTCCAAATGACCACCAAATGTCTTGTAGGACTTTTCACAGGTTGGGATGTGTCATGCTACTTTAAGGAGGATGCCAGTAAATATTTCAGAGGTCCAATCAATACAAGTGAATGTGGATGACCTTTCCCCTTCTGAGCTTCTTCATCTCTTCCACTGTGGTGAAATAGTTGACAGCGGCGTATTCAATGACAGACAGGAAGACGAAGAGGAAGCTGGCCCACAAATAGATGTCCACAGCTTTAACATAAGACACCTGTGGCATAGAGGCTGAGACACCGGTGATGATGGTGGACATTGTCAAGACCGTGGTTATACCTAGATACAGAGAAGACCTTTCACTCATCAGGGATATCACACAAATGTTGTGGTCAAGTGCAGAATGAGAAATAGCATTCTCTGATGGAATACAGATAACATTTAGAGAGCCTGCCTACCATTTAATCAGACTATTTGAGTGCAAAATAACAACAAACCAGTTGTCTTAGCTATTACAAGAAATGTCTTTTGATTTTAAACCTAGGCAATATTTTCCCACCATTTGGGGTCTAAATGACTATCCATCCATCCATCCATCCATCCATCGTTAACCGCTTATCCACACTGGAGCCGATCCCAGCGCTCATTGAGCCTTATTGGAAGTCTGACTCAGCTCCTCATCGTATTTGACTCCTGATAGCGTTAATGTTGAATACCACAGTCTTAGTACTCTACCCAAAGAAACACGTGCAGGCACGGCCCTCCTGTCTATCCAGAAGGACACCCAGGATAACATCACCATAAGCATGGTGGGGAAATATGTCTGAAGCATGAAGAAGAAGATATGCCTCCTGAGAATGAAGTTAATGTAGAGCCGATTATACCAACCTGAGGGAGAGAGAGAAAAAGAGAGAGTGTGCACAAGAGCATATTGAGGAAGGGGGAAAGCAGGGCTCAATTGAAGTGGGGCAGGAGACATATCAATAGAATTGATTAGAGGAAAACAAAGACTGTTACTCTTGATGAGCAATGAAGACAGCATTATCAAATCTTCTAATTCATAGGATGCACGTGTTGGATATTCACTGTTCCCATTGGTCACCTGACTTTCTCATGGCCGCCATGTTGGATCACAACCTAGTTGTGGATGGACGTAGCAACCATATAACAAACTTTCACCACCTGTTTGTCTTTGAAAGTGTATTTGAAAGTTAAGAAAAGGTCATTCTTACTTTGTTAATGAATTGTCTGCAGCACTTTGTCATCTAAGAAGTGTTTTTTTTTAAAACCCTTAATAAGTAGCTGGCTCTGACAGGAAGCAACATTCTTTGACTTGAGGGTGAAGCTACCGTAGGCCATAGCCCATCAGGTAGGGGAGTTCATCCATCATGGCTAACTTTTGTCCATATGCCAGGTATTCAAACAGAATTGGAAGGGACGGGAAGTCTAGGCCCTTGAAATTCTCAAGTTCTTCATGGGTAAAGGCACGCCTTGTAATTATCCCCTAGATAACAAACCACTGTAGACTTCAGCAAAAAAAAAAACTCTTCTAATATTTTAAACACACTTTCAAATGCAAACAAGTGGCAAAAGCACACGTTGCACAGAATAAACAACCAGTTGCTACACGTATCCATGACCAGGCTGTGATCCAACATGGCGGCGATGAGGAAGTCGTGTAACTTTTCTCAGACTGTCGGTTGTCACAGTTTAGGCTTTAGTTCTTTCAGCCTCTATGTCAAATTCTATTTCTAAGATAATGATTTACAGTTGCAATGCTGTTTACACTCAGTTTTTTTTCATTGGCTTTCTGTGCAAGAATACTGCCCATGAAGACAACTGCATGTGTAAATCTGAGATGATAGGAAATCCATCATCCTTTTAATTAATTGAAATCAACTATTTGTGCCATTTATACGCTAGCGTATAAATGGCACAAATAAATACACTATATATAAATTCCCATGTATATA
>OMLC01068067.1:0-10764 GCA_900302585.1 Regalecus glesne | reverse complement strand
AAGAGGAAAGATACAGCAATCCAGAGTCTGCAAGTAATTGATTTTAAAAAAGCCACTTCATCTGGCCATTGTACTCTTACAATGAAATGTGTCCTCTGCATGTAACCCATCCTATTGTATAGGAACCGTGGGTAGCTGTAGTACCCAGGGAGCAGTTAGGGATTCAGTCTCTCGTTCAAGGACATTCAAACATACTTTCTAAAGTAGTTGGAGATTGAACTAATGACCTTCTGATTACTTGATGACCCACTCCACCTCTTGAGCCATGCCACCCCACTTATTATCATCATTATTATAGTTACTTTTTAAAGGCTATCAAAATAACCAAGTGAAAATGGGTGAGCAACTGTACCCTGTTTTTAACTTAACCATTACATAATAACTAGATTGGCCCTTTGATTGAGCTGACCATCAAAATAGTCTGAGAAAATATGGTAACTGGCAGATGAGCTGACGTCCATAAGTTTAATCTGAGCTGCAGCAACTTTGAAGAAAAGTAAGTAAAATACATTATGTGTTTGTATACAAGTATTTTGGCAGCTGCTAGTAAATTACTTGTTTTCCGTCATTTGTGAGGTATCACTATGAAAGCCTCGGGCCTTGTAGCTGACAACATCTATGCTCTGTGTGATGATACTATAGCGGCCCTTGTGCTCTCGCCGTTCCCGACCTTCATTTGCATAAGCCTTTCGTTACATTTTCCTCTATTTGAAATAGCTGCCATTTCAAAGAGCCTGATTCAAATCTGCTGTGCGGCCAGTTTTGCCTCTGTGGCAGTCATAGTTACTCACTCATAGGTTATTAAAGGGAGGGTTGGGGGGAGAGAGAGAGAGACCATTGTAATAAACAAGCTATTTTAGTTGCACATAAGCAGATTGCAACAGCATTTCTAATCATTAATAGTTGAAATTGAAAATCATTTTTATGATTTGATGACATTAATTCTGCATCCTTATTTGAAAGTAAAAATGAGATGACTTCATGTTCTACTCCGTTTTGTGATATTTCAAGATCAGTTAGTAGATTTTCTTTTGGATAAATGAATGAATGCATCAGTCCCATTATCTCCGTAAGCCCTATGCTTAGCGCTGGGCAATGTGGATAAAATCAAACATCACAATATTTTTGATTGAATCCCTCGATATCAACAATTTGATGAGATTACTGAGATGCTGTAGTTGCTCAGTGGTAGAGTGCACACTTTGAGAAATGACGAGCCAGATGTTGCATGTAGCATTGAACCCCCCGCGGGACGCTTCAGGAAGGGCATCCGGCCTTAATCCCCCAAGCTCCATCTAGGTCTGTGTCCACCCCCACAATGTGGGGCCTAACTGTGATGTAAAAACGGAGCTCTCATTGTAGCAATAACTATTGGTGCTCTCAAAAAACATTCACACGATGATATTTTTGATAGACACTGAATAGTAACATGGATATGATGTCCAAACATGAAGGGACAAATAATTCAACAGCTACAACAGTCTAATGAGTTCAGAAAATTGTAACTCCTTTGCTGTAATGCAGCAGTGTTGTATGATGATAGTACACTAACTATCCCAAGTCTCAGATGATACCTAGTCTCATATCATGATATTCCATTATAACAATATATGGTTCAGCCCCACCAATACTGCTTAATACAATATATAATACAAATGTATGTAGACAAGATTAATATCAGCGTTAAAATTTGGGTTAACCCTTTCTGATGCAGAAATCCACAAATCAGGAAGACATCAGTACACCCTGACAAACAGCAAAGGGTAGTCAAGATGCATATGCACATGCTGTAAGACATACACACCAATGTAAGATACACACAAACACCACATACCTATACACACACACATTTGTGACATCATATACAAAGATACACATGTTATTTGAAACACACGCACACACACACACACACACACACACACACATACAAAATGGATTGTGCAACACTAAAGAGCACACATTCTAGTAGACATGCATGTAGACATTCAACTCACGGCATTAAACTGAGTTTCCCTCCTGATTTGACTCCTTCTCTTTTCTGGACATAGTTCGCTGGAATGGTTCCTTCCCTTCCTCCCTGGTTTCTTGCTCTGTACCAGTTTGGATCCTGAAACAACCCATTGCACATGGCCATCAGCGCGGCATCATCAATGAGAAAGGGATCAAAGAGGAGGCATAATAAAGCTGTACTTCAGGGTGGAGTGTGACCCCAACATTGTTCGGGTCCGGGGTTTCCATTCCCTCGTGTAGCACAATGAGCAGGACATAGTATTGACACTGTTAGAGGGTCCATTCCCAGTTCTCACAGCCATGCTGAAAATGTATGAACTCATGGTAAATGGTTCTGTTCTTATATAGCGCTTTTTTAGTCTAGCGACCGCTTAAAGCACTTTACAATGAATGCCTCATATTTACTGAGCCCTGCAGCAAGGACACAAACATGTTACTTTAAATACATTTTTAAGCATGTAAATAAAGAGTGGTTTGGTCTGATTTAATGCTGGCAAAGGCAAGGCCCAAACTAGAATAGGATTATGTCAACACATTAAGACTGAATAGACAATCAGACCCAGGACATTTGGAAAGGCTACATTTTCAAATGCAGTGCGTAATGAGGAGGACGACAGGAAATACAAGTCCTTTTGAATCCTAATTTAAAGATGGTGCAAGCCCCTTGGTATTTTTAGACAACCCCCCCCACACACACACACACAGGGGTAAAAATCTGGAAAGGATGGCAGCTTCCACACTCAACTGTTAAAAAGCTCTCTAACTTGTCAAGTGAACCAAGTGTCAGTCATTCTCACCCTGGTGACTCCGATGATGGTCAACACATCTCCTTTACAGAAGGGCAGGTCCTGTTCATTGGTGGTCTGAAAGTTATACTTGGCTACACACTCTGTGCCAGTCGACCATGGTGCCTAAACAAGGGGACAAAGAGAAGGAAAAACGTATGCTAAATATACATTAACTTAATTTCTATTGTCCTTTATATGTTGAGTACAGATATGTTGTTTCAAACAAATTCTGGATTATTGGAGGATTAAGAAAATATTGAATGGGCCATGTCTCACAGAACATTAAATCTATATTGTACAGCATCGTAATAGCTGGTCATAGTCATGGGTTTTTTGTATATGCATAATGTTTAACTGACCCGGTCCTGGACAAGCGGTTGATGATGGATGGATACATAATGTTTTAATGTGCTGAAATCCATTTGTCATTTAGACATGCAACATGTGAAGACAAGATGCACAGCAGAGATTTGTACATTTAGCTCAGCTTATGCTCAGACACTGACACAGCCAGGTAATGTGAGACCACTGAAATGAGGATGACCATTTTAATGGACAAGTGCACACTGGCAATCTGAATTAGAAATGCACTCAGTTTAAGTGCATTCAGGCATATGTGTATCTGTGAGTATATTGTCCCTCATGGGTCTGCGCTTTGATGCATGGCTAAGTCTGTGAGTGTGTGTGTGTGTGTGTGTGTGTGTGTGTGTGTGTGTGTGTGTGTGTGTGTGTGTGTGAGAAAGAGCGAGTTTGTTTGTGTAACTGCTGCTCTGCTTGAAATCTTGTGGGATTTATGTTTTAAATAGCTATTGGTTGCTCTTTAACCCATGCAGAAGCTATATTCCATTTGAGGAATTCAGCTGATGCACTAATCCAGAGTGATTTATGAGTGAGGAGGTTGAATCAAGGTGTGCAAGTATCAGCATCCAAGTGGCCAGATAATATTCCTGTGATCCTTTTTAGAAGTGATGGCTTTCTTCATTATTATATTTGACAATTATATTTCAATATATGAAACCTTTCATTCATTTGAATCTTGGAGCTTAAAAATCTGGAAAAACCTGATACACCCTTGCCTTGTAAATAACAACTATTTTATGAGTTGATCATATTGATCGGGGCAGCATAGCTCAGTGGGTAGAGCAGTCCTCTGGCAATCTTAAGGTTATAGGTTTGATCCCTGGTCCAGCAGAAAGCATGTTGAGGTGTCCTTGAGCAAGATATTGAGCCCCTAACTGCTCTCCAAGCGCCATATGTTGGCAGCTCATTGCTTCTATGCAATAGGATGGGTTAAAATGCAGAGATATCCAAATTTCCCCTTGTGGGACTGATAAGGGAATCTAGCTTTTATTTTTTCAATGGATCAGTCTCTAAGGATGTTAGATGACTATCCACTGTTTAGACAGGCTTGCCTTAAAAAAAACCATCCCCATAACCATATGTGTGTACCGAACCAACTTCAGCTAACCCACACAGTGTCCAGGTTTAGATGTAATGTGGCTGGGCGCAGTTGGGAGGAGTCCCTGGGGGGCTAAAAGATCAATGAGGGAGCCCCAAAAAAGTAGAGTTATTTTATCTGGATAAATGGTAAATGGACTTGTTCTCATATAGCCCTTTTCTAGTTGGAAGACTACTCAAAGTGCTTTACAACAGTGAATGCCTCACATTTATCGAGCTACGCGGCGGAATACGAACTCGTAACGTCTGACTCACAGGCCTGCGGTCTACCCACTGAGCTGAAAGAGATGTTTTATCCCTCCAGTGATTTTGTGATTTCCTCACCTGGATTAATCAGCATGTATAAAGACAAACGAATGGGGAATTTTTTAGGAAGTGTATGACATTAGAGATTACAGTGTGAATTTCCAGTCTCCACTTTGCTCCATTGTACTTTATCTACTAGGCCCAGAAACAGAGTGGCTTCCATCCTCAGTGCCAACAGTGCACAAGTAAGTACTTGAATGTGTATGTTTCTTTGGGGCAACTGTTAACCCTCACATATCTTAAGGTCCAGATCAAAGACTGCCGGTTTATATTGTTACTAAATTAAGTCAAAATTAATGGATTCTATAAAAAACTAGCCGCAATGTGTCGCTATCATGAGCTAAATCAAACTATTGCCGTTCATCAACTGTGGCAAGAAATAGAAAAGCTTTGGTTTTGCAGCTGTTGAAACGAAGGGATACCCTTAAAAATACCAAAACTGAAAACGTAAGTTTCTAATTATGTGTTTTTATAAATAACATCACCATTAATTAATGCCATAAAAATGAGCACTGACTGAGAGAGGCCCGTTTTACGCTTCACAATCAGTTCCCATGTTTTGGGGGTGTACACGGAGTAGATCCCTGATGCCCTGCGGTGGGTTCGAACCCGCTGCCTCTGGCTCATCAATTCCCGAAGTGAATTGCTAAAACCATTGAGCTACCGTGGCCCCAAAAAGCAGCTCTGACCAAAGTCTGGAAAGGGTTTGGGTGCTGTTGCTGCCTGAGCGGTATACAATATTACTGGTGAATCTCATTCAGTCCTCCCAGATGTTGAATGATGTAATTCAACAGACAGCTCTCCATGTTAAATACCAGATAAAAGGTGTTCTCTCTACTGCCTTTTAACATCGTTTATAACTGCCTGACCAGGGATGCTGACGAAACCTCTCCCTACACTAACTTTTAGCTGTCACTCAAATGATCCCCACATTCAGCAGTGAGAAATCTACATGGCTTTTCTCTGTAGCATAAATCTCTAAAAAGATGATTTACCTTCTTCTTTTCTTAAAGAAAAAAAATCACTTATCATCAGTGGGAGGAAGGCCGAGCCTGGTCTGCTCAATGACACTTGAATATGCTTTTTGAAGAAGCTTTGAATCTTCCAATTACTAGCTGACCCGTTCTACCTCTTGAGCCATGCTGAACTCTGAGTTAGAGTATTCTTTGGAGAACCAATGGTATTGTACCGACGTAGCTGCTACGGAGCTAACAGCACTAATGAAGAGCAGGAACACAGTCATCCACCTCTAAGCTTCACTCACCTGGATCCCAGACATGTTGAAGGGAGCAGGGCAGCAGGTGTCCTCAGGCAGGTAGCGGTCACTGTTCAGCTGCTACCATCAGAGCTACAAATCAGAAAGAAAGAAAAAGTACAGCCATTAGAGAAGTATTGAGTGAATTAACTGGTCATGTAAATCCAAGTTGTGGCATTTTTAGGAGTATTTTTATCCAAGTTACAATAGCACATCTGCATGCTACTTCAGTATCAACAATGTAATTGCTAAAATTGCCATTGGAGATGAACATTAATGCATTAAATGGTGGCAGCAAGGATTTTAAAAATGGTATAAGTCCTAAATCTGTCCATTCACCTAGCAAACAAAGTCCGGAGTGAATTACTGTTCTAACAAGGGGTGCAGTACTACCAATTACAGACTGAGTCTACCATTTATTAAGTTCAGACTGAACTGAGTGTTAGTTTTGGAAACAGAAAAGGTAATTTTCACAAATGGTTACAAATTAAGGTGTAAACAAATTTTGACAGAAAATGATGAAGATTATTTCTCTCATGTACAAAGTAGAATGAAGCATCATAAATTCTGGGGCAGCAGCAGAATCCAGGTAAAAAAATATTATTGTTACAGGACTAGTCAGCCCTAACAGACACACATTCTCACAGCAAACTGGACAGGAGCCTCTGTCCCCGGGAAACAAAAGGAAATAAGTGGCAAAACAACAGTATGCATATTGATCCCAACATATATAACCTAAACTATTCCACACAATGTTGTTTGTAGAGTGAATATCAGAAGAGGGAAAATGCATTTATCACCCAATAAAAATATAATATTCATCAGCATATCATAGCCCCAAGTCCTGGCCCACAGCTTGAGAACAAAAGGCCCAATAGTGAAGGAGGCTCTTTAGTAAAGGCCAATTCTGTGGAGTCTATTCTCCAAATAGCTGATCATTTGTCATTTTGGAATGACCTTGAGAGAGAGAGAGAGAGAGAGAGAGAGAGAGAGAGAGAGAGAGAGAGAGAGAGAGAAATTATTCCCTCCGAACTCATGTGTGGTTGATGCAGCCTCCATTATGCTGGCACTTAACTATAATGTGTGCTGTAGCCGTAGCTAACTGGACTGGGCATGCAGGTTGAACACACAGGATGCCCAGTCCTTAGGCTTGTTTTGTATGTGATCATGAGAGAATAATGTAGACCTATAAGAGTGTGTGTCTGTTTCATGATATCTCCCCGGAGGCAAGCAGCATGGCCACTTGGCCTGGAATGCACCCAATGGGACAGGCGCATACAGGCAGGCACAGAGGAGCACTGTGGTACTGAATGACTTCAAAGTACACAAGGCAGAGCCTAAAGGGAGAGAAGGATGACTGAAGACTAACTTCTGTCCAGACACATGAGCAGTGACGACAGACAGACAGCGGTGACTAGGTATCTGGGAGACAGGGAAACGGAAAGTTCCATCAATTCAAGGGAGCGATTTCCAGTTATTTCATGCAGCCTGCAGTGGCTCTTGTCTACTTGCATCTCATTTACAAGCAACACCGAGAACATGAAGTTTAAAAAAAAAAACGGAGGAAGTAGTTGACGCATACTTTCCAAAGGTTTCATGTGAGGGAGAGAGGAGGGGTGGGGTTTCCTTCATCACAATGCTCGTGATGTGGTGTGGGGCCAATGGGAGGAAGTACTCTGATCACTGTCTGGTCCTCTGACAGACCACAGCCATTCTGAGTAGTGAGTCTCAAATTCACAGGAGGCCTGCAAATACTGAGCACAAAATATGACAAATGATTTAATAATATTGAGTTGCGAAACCTTTTGTGCAATCTACGTCTTAGTAATCGTGAGGTTTTAACAAAAGGTTCCCTCTATCCCTTCATCTGTACTTCCCCTTGGTGACAGTAAATTGATTTACCATTTCCCAGGGGGAATAAACCAACTCACTAGACTCACTTAGCCATTCTGCTTCTTAGGGGAAAAGGCCTTCCCGACAACTGTGTACTGTTGACGTGGGTGTTGGCTTTGGGAAAACCCTGTACTAAAAGTAACCCAACACTCACTGAAAACTTTGAAAACCAATAACATCGTGCCTCTATCAGGAGCGACTTGCGACTGGCTCATGCCGTGTCTAAGCGCATCAATAGCCTTGCTTTGCAACGCTGCCATATCCTGTGCTGAAACAGGAAACTGCCTAATTGCAGAGCTCTGCAGATTTGTATGCAAAATGACAGCACCAAATATAGTCAAGGCCAGGCAGCTCTGCTGCACCCAGAGGGCGCCCACTTCTTTCGCTTTGTGATTCCTTAAGTTTAGGGTGCAAGGCAGCTGAAAAAGGGGGCGGTGTCTGCAGAATGGTGCTTTTCAACTACCCACAGCCTGACTAGCCAGCCAATGGAAGGGTGGACAGTGAGTGCTATTCTTATCACCTCTCACCAGCACTAAAGAATGAATGCCCTGGAGCTATTCTGGAGCTTTAGCTTCACGCTGCTCCCCATCTCTCTCCTCAAGTTAGATAGTCAATACAATTTGACTTTAAAAATGGTCCGTGTACCATTTCCTGGAGTCGGTGGGATCTTTGGGCTCCACGACTGCCTGGAGCTGGGGATTCACTTAGGCCTGCGATGATAACTGCATGACCACAATTCCATGGTCATGGGATTATTACTGTGGTGTCAACCTCATTACCACCGTAACTGCAATTTTTTAGGGGGTATGTCTTTTCCTTTGCTGGTGAACGCTAGAGGAGTGAATACAGTGTATGGATATGAATACAATGAGTAGAAACACAGTAATCAGTGTTTAGTCCTCATCATCGACTGTCTTCCATCCTACATTCAGGGGCTTCTAGAAAACAAAACTTTTCAGATGCTCCCCACTTTTGCTTCACGAGTGAGGGAGGGAAAAGGCCCATTAAAGATATGTGGGATTTCATTTGTGTGTGTCTGACTATTATTAATTATTTCTAGCCTTTGGTACTTGAAGCAACTACAGAAAACCTAAAGTTGAATAAACATCAAGGGCATATAGCGAACTTATAACGCCCATTCAGTGGACGCTAGCTGCTAGACAATCAACAATGGTCACAAAACAACCTCCAAAGCCAAATATTACATCGCTTACTGGGGCACATTTTTGGCGTTGAGCTGGACGATAAGGGGCAGCCGGTGAATTTGGAAGAGGAAGTATGCCGCATTTGTAGAGAAAAAGAGCATCCGTCTTATGAGGAAATCCGTCAAAGATCAAATTTTAGAGCTGCTGCCAGCATAGTGGCACAGTGGTTAGCACTGTTGCCTCACAGCAAGAAGGTACTGGGTTTGAATCCCATCCCAGGTCCTTTCTTCTGTGGAATTTGCATGTTCTCCCTGTGTCTGTGTGGTTTCCCTCCGGATGCTCCGGTTTCCTCCCTCTATCAAAAAGACATGCATGTTAGGATTAATACTCCTGAATACCCCTGAGCAGGGTAATAGGAAACAGAACTGGAGTTAGTCCCTGGACACTGCAGAAGCTCACTGCTCCTACGCAATAGGATGGGTTAAACTCAGAGAACACATTTCATTGTAACATGTACAATGACAACTGAATAAAGCTTCTTCTTCTCGTATAATTGACCCTCCTGTGGTGTTTACTGGACTTGGCAGCAGCACAGCTGCCAGAGTGGATAGCTCTGTCACATTTTATCCTTTTGTAAAATTAAAGTAGGAGTCCAATTTTAAAATATATATGGGGGGGGGGGTTAAATTTGACAGTAAATTGCCAAACCGTGGGGATAACTTGCTTTTTCATCACCTAAGAAAAGCTCCCATACCGTCACAGCCTTACATCCATTCCCTTGTAATTCAATCTCACTGGAAAAGCTTGACACCAACACCACCAGGGGGCTTTGTTTCCCACCAAGGCAACCCTAACTGAATATATACCCAGCGAATGCTGAGAGGTGCTTTGAGAAAAAGTGTATCAAATGGTATCTCACTTAGATGGGCAAAAATAACCTACTGTGACAATAGAAGGTAGCCCAACCATGTCCCTTGCACTATGAAATGAAGCAAGTCATCGGTTTTCATTAGTGTTTTTTACTTATGGTAAGAACAAGTCCATTTATGTTAATCTTGACCATTTCTTGGCAATACATGAATAATTTTGTCATGCCAGTAAAAGGAACTGAGTTGAACAGAGTCTGGGTGGTAAACCTATTAGTGCATTGTGGCATTGTAATACCACCAACTTTTATACTCGCGCTTTCCAGTGATCAGCCCTAACATATAACTTGCAACAACCCAGGTCACAGCAAGCTAGATACCTCCCACCGGAATATGCATTATGAATATCAGAATATTAAAATATTACAGTAGTATGATTCCATACAGATTAAGATAGCATACCAATATGAGCTATCAACCATTTAGCATTACAGTCTGGCATCTACACAACACACACAACTCCTACTTCACCCATTCCTCTCCATTTTCTGTCTCCGTTTCACTGAGCCTTGTGCCGACATCCCTGTGGCAACCACGTGGTGACATGATATCGGGCTGTGACGTAGCCCTTCCCAGAATGCAGCACCACCTCTTCCTGTTATACAGTGACTTCAATTAGCAGCTGGACACTTAGCATATATAAGTACCGGTGGTTCTCCATTCCCGTGGACTTGTTTGGTTCTGAGACCGGTTCTCTCCTCTGTTCCCCACCATCAAAAATCCTGATACAATGCTACTTTGAAGTAAAGCTAAGAGAGAGAGAGAGGGAATAACAGAGACATGTAGCATCCAAGTGCAGTCAATCAGCCATACATGCCCTTCCAAAGATGAATCCCCATGGGGTGTTAGAAAACAGATCTTCTATGAAGGCTAAATCTACGCTGGGTCTTCTGCCTCTACCCAGGCAGCAGTGAAAGCCAGAAGACTCCTACACTAATCTAATCTACCCACCTGAGAGACAGGAAGGAGGGCAGTGATCTGAT
>OMLC01068056.1:0-11017 GCA_900302585.1 Regalecus glesne | reverse complement strand
ACTGTCAGGATGTCAAACACATCCTGACAGTAAGGATGACGGATGAGCATCCTTTTTTTTGATTGGCTTAGGGATCCACCAGAACTTGTGGTGGAGGGGCTGAGGAAGTTTTAGTCACGTGTGTTCACGATACCTCCCAAAATGTGGCCTGGATTTAAAGCCTCTTTGAGTGCATCCACGAGAGGGAGACACGGAAAGACTGCCACTCAGCCACATTGAAGGTGAATCACTATTTTTTGTATTTACTTCTGGGGAAATGTCCTTTCTTTTAGAAAATCCGTTCCATTCCACCTCCTATTTCTTTTTATCAAATCAAATTGTGTGTAAATTGTAACGTTGGAAAAGAAATAAGAGCTTTATAACTGGTCTATTTGAGTTTATGCGTTTGCCGGATCATTTCTCACGTCATCACTTCAAAACGAGCCATCGATCTGTTGATCGAGTTCGCTGGTTCTCAACCAGGTCCTGGAAACCAACAGCACTGAGGACCTGATTGAGAACCGCTGACCGGGACTGGTTACAGTGAAGTTGGGGTCGGGCTCGGTCAAACCCTGGTCAGTCAACCTGTCACGTGGCCAGAGCAGATCTCTCAAAGAGCCTTGAAACCATGCCTCACAGTCTTCCTGCTCTTGCGTGTCATCCTCTGGATGGGACCGGTGGAACTGAAGGGGGACACACACACACACACACACACACACACACACACAGACGGTACTCGCCAACATCCTCAGCCTGTCGCGGTGGAGAAGTCCTGGTCTTGTGTGAACCTCATTTCAAGGTGGCCTTTTTTTAAAAGAGACGTTTTGTCATTCTCGTGTTTTGGTCTTGTTCATGTTCTGCAGGTCTGGGGGACAGGTGTGTCCCTAGCCTCCGTCTTTTAAGAATTGTATTTTGTGTACTGTATAAGGAAATAAAGCTGATTAACTGATGACAAGCTCTGAAAAACAGGCGGATTTTACACTTGTGTTGTCACTAATAAAATACACCCGAGATGAAAACCGTCCACTGGTGGGTGCGTGGTTTATTTTTAACACGTGAGACTCGAAGACGTCACGCTGATGAATGCAGACCGTCTCAACCATCTCTCCTCCTGTGAGAGAGCAGCATCCATCTTTCTCAGTCTTGGTCCTTCTCATTTCTCCACCACTCCGCCTCGACCCCTCCCCTATAATGAGAGTATGATTAATCTTATTCATCTTGAATAGGTAGTCAGGCCACCTCCGGGTCTCTCTCTCTCTCTCTCTCTCTCTCTCCCCTCCTGGCCTCAACGTTAGTGCCAGACAGCGGAGATGAAGAGCAGGGTCCTGGTGTTGGATGTCAACATGCAAGGCTCTGGATTAAAAACCCCAATTTTCCTCTTGACCTTACAAAATTATATCGGTCTCTCTCACTCACACACTTTTCCATATCTTGATAACAATGGAACATTTGGCGGGTTATCTCAAAATTGTGTTTTCTCATCTTTGTGTTCCCTAAAACATCTGACCTTGGCTGTAGAGAGATTTGCATTAACTCAGGCCGAGAATGGATAATGTATAGTGACAATCTGAGTGTACAGTTTAAATAAAGTCAAAATAGTTCAGTCAGGTCAAGTGGACGTATGTTTAAAACAAAACACGATTACGTTTAAACATTCCACTGAATGTCTTCCTCGGCTCTCAGTCCAGTATGTGACCCACCCAGCTGAAGGAACAGATGAGAATTATGGCTTTAGACCACTGGGCCTGAGAAAAAAAATCATTAATGGTACTGTCAAACTCTCAGCAGAGGGCGGTAATGAGACAATTTGGATGTCAAGTCACCAATAAAATTGAAGATGAAGAGGAAGTGGAAGAAGAAGAAGAAGAAGAAGAAGAAGAAGAAAAAAGAAGATGAGGACAAGGAGGAGAAAGGCGAGGTGGTGTCGTACTTGTGGTCAGTTGAGGCAAAAAAGTACTTATTTGAGTGATGAAACGTTTTTCTTAATAGAAGAGATCTCGGCTCATCTCACCAAAGACAGTCTTTAACTTCTACTTGGTGTTCGCCAGAGACATTGGCAAACGACAGACGGCGCCCTCAATGGCGGACAGAGAAACGGAGTCCAGAATCACCACAGTGATGCCGAAAAGTGGGAGAAGAATCTGTTTGATGAACAACCCATCCTGGTGGAGGAGGAGATCCTGGCTAAGGTGTTGAATTGCGTTATTAGACCGAGGCAAAAACCTTGACAACAACAACAGAATTGGCGATTCAGAAAAACAAGACAGACCGGAAGTGGAGCAATGGCGAACGGAAGTCTCAGCTTCTCTTAGTACCGCCGTCCAACATCGCCAGAGACGAGAGGAAGGCCCAAAACATCCCCATCCTTCCAGCAGACAAAGGTAGATGCACTATTTTATTAACCCAGATACACTATCATGATAAAGGTATGTTAATTAGTGACATAAATCCATATGAGCCCCTGAAATGAGGTCCACCCTGTGGTTAAATGAAAAAGGTTATACATTGTCTGAGGCAGTTAGAACAGGACAATGCAACTGACATGATTCTGCACCATAAATTACACCTGTAGGAAGACACAGCTAGTCTATGTAGTTGACCTAAGGTACCTAAACAGGGCGTGTCATGATAGCCTATTGTTTGTATGGTTAGCCCAGTTTATCCTGTGCTGTAGTTCAGCCAATGTGTATTTTTCACACTGTGCCTTTCCCTACCTCTTGGGATATGTATATTTAAAAAAAATTATGGTAATTGCTGATGCAACATCACAGTGTCCCTTTGGCGATCAATTAAGTACGTTATCTAACAATAGGCCTATTTACATGATAATTAGTATGGCACAAATACTCAAGACTTTGGTCAACACACCCATGCACAGGGCATTAAGGAGTAGCATTGTACATCCCCGGATATCATTTTTGTATCAAAATGAGAACTTCAGATCATCTCAGGATTTTTGTTGTTATATTATAATGGGCAGGTAGGGATTCAGCCTGTGGAAGTATTGCAATACGCTAAGACTGTCTCTTCTATAAAGCAGTCATCGTAGGATGCCTGCATGCATGCAAGACATTTTGTACAAAATGAATCTTTAATCTACTTTCTTGACCCAAAATAGTTTACATGGGTTCTAGCACATGCTTGAATGGGGGGGACAGAAAAAGACTGATCCACTTTGGAAACAAGCAGTTGAATTAGAAACCAGTGCCTTGCCATGTGTGATGCCTCAGAGAGATAGTCGATCCCAAAGCACTCGCTGTGGCTGAGGGGCTATTCTTTCTTGAAGGGGTTGGTTAACGAGGTTTTGAAGAATCTTGTAGAGCCTGTAAATGCTACGAATTTCATTGATAGTGAACAAGGAGGACAGGGTTAGGAATTAATCCATTAGAGGGACTGACAGTTTAGGTAGGACGGTTTAGAGACAAAGCTAGAGAGGCCAGACTGAGATGGTCTGGACATGTGTGGAGGAGAGATGCTGGTATACTGGGAGAAGGATGCTGATTATGGAGCTGCCAGGCTAGAGGATAAGAGGAAGACCAAAGAGGAGGTTTATAGATGTGGTGAGGGAGGACATGTTACATGGCATATGGACAAATGGGCAGCATAGTTCAGTGGGTAGAGAGGTCCTCTGGCAATTGGAAGGTTGCAGGATCAATCCCCGGTCCTACATACAGCATGTCGAGGTGTTCTTGAGCAAGACACTGAACCCCTAACTGCTCCCCGAGCCCCATATGGTGGCAGTTCATTGCTCCCATTCAGTAGGATGAGTTAAAAAGCAGAGAACTCCAAATTTCCCCTTGTGGGACTGATAAGGGAATCCATTTATTTTATTTATTTATCTTAATAAACGTTGTTTCCATAAGAAGTGATTCAACAATCTAGGATAACATGGCGAAACAGAATACCTTGCCCAAGATCCTGGAGGAGCAATAAGTATAAGCTAGAAAAATCCATTACTTTGACAAACCAGCCAATCTTGAACTTTGTCATGTCAAGGACTGTCGAAATAGATACACAATAGATCCCAGACCTGTGTTTGAGAGGATTTTGTCCAAAAGAACTTGATTAGAAAAGATATCCCTGGAAGCTTGTGTAATAGAAGTGAAAATAATTTGTCCTTTTGCTGGGACAACTCTGCAGTACTCTCAAGGATCCCTGCTATTCTCCTGTGAACCGCTTTTCTGAACAACTGGATAATCACATTACAAAATGGATAGAATTATGGATTAAAATATGTAATAAAATTCTAAATACACACACAGAGCAGGTATATTACATGCATAACGCTACATGAGGGCTTCAGGGTTTAAAACCTGTTAGACGACACAGTGCAGGACATACGATATGTGAGCAGAGTGGCGAGCCTGCTGCAAATATTTACTCTGAATACATGTTTGTGCCTCTTCTTAACTTGGTTAATCTCTCTCTCTCTCTCTCTGTCCCTTTCCCTCTCTCTCTTTCACTCCTCCGCTCCCCGTCCATCTTTCCCTGACACTAATTATATGAGTGGAGTTGGTAAAGAAAATTAGCCATACACATAACAGCTAACATGAGCGAGAGATAATGATGACTCTCTTCCAGTCTATTGCTCTCGCCTGACTTCATAAGGAGTAGATTTATCTCAGACATTGAATTATTCAGGCTTCCCGGCGAGGCGGCAGATGCGCTCATGCCAGTCTAAGTGCCCTACATCTCCATCTCTGTCCCTGGCTATCAGGCAGGAGCAATGGGGCTTCATCTCAGGGGTCAGAGGGGCTGGAGGTGGTGATTTTCCAGAAACATTCAGGACCCCCGGGGGGTGAAAGTGTTAGTCAATGTTTAACACCTTCGAACTTTGTCGTGGCTGTAGATGCAGAGAGCTTTCCTCATGGCTGGCTGCCTGTCTGACTGCAACACAAACACCGTGACCCCGTTTGATTCTTCCTTTGGTTTTCTGCCACGTAACCGAAAGAGGGGTATCGACCGGGAAGGACAGCTCTGAGGGCAAAACCAAGATTTGGCTTTTAAGTACCCAGTCAGGAGAAAATGATAAGCTGGTCCGAATAGTGTTTCAACCCTGGTTTATTCTTAGTCTGGCTTTAAATGCTGCCACGTCATTTATGAGCTGAGGAATTCACTCCAGTCAAATATTTACCAGATAGGTCGACAGGTTCAGTGAACACAGAGAGAAGGAAACTGCCCCGTTTTGGACTGTTGCTTTGTCCCTGATCGATGGCAATGTTAATGCAGACACGCTGACATTTGTAGGTAAAAGAGAGGAGGGATGGCTGATAAACGAATGGTACTGATCAGCTCATTAACCTTCCAGCCCCGTGTCACAGACCAATCATTCTGTGAAGACTCACGCAGCTCCTGGTAGGATCTGTCACACGCATGCAGGGTATGTTAACATATGGATGGATGAGGACGTGACCGAGGACATCTGCTGAGATTTCATCCCTCATTTACATTCACCATAAATTACTGGGGGGCTTGACCCCCCCTCCCCCAGTCTTCCATATCCTTACCCTGGAACAGTAGTTGAAGAAGCTTTATCTATTCATCTTGAATAGGTAGTCAGACGATCTCCGGCTCTCTTATTATCTATCCATCTCCACGTATATAATCCAGTAATTCAAGTGATATATAAATCATGAACCAAGCTTGCACTGACCAAGATTGAAGGAAACCCACATATTCATGGATATACTCGAGTGTGCTGTTTCTGAAAAAGGAGTAAACATGAAAACTAAAGTAAAAATCACCCCTTCATTTGCAAAGCTAAAGGTCAGATTGTCATTGGCAGGGAAACACTCTGGACCTGACGCCAGTCAGCGTATTTTGCAAAACCAATCATTTTTCTGGCAGTCACATTTGGAGCCACAGACGTTTTCATTCCTCCGTACGGATCAACATTTTTCAGAGCTGTTTGGGAAAATGTGTATCCTTCAGATCACACCCATTCCATCGAGACCAGGAAGTGGCTACAGCAAAGTTAAGGATGACATCACCAACTCCAACCAAGCCTTGAGAAAAACAAACATGTAGGCTGAGCAAACAGACACACACCTCCGGGACAATCTACACAACCCTGCCTCCACGGACCCGGATGAAAATAGCACGGAAGAAGTCAACACATGAACCAACCAGGTTAATGTTTTCCCCTCGATATTTGCAAAGCAACAGTCCATGTCCCTTTATCTGGGCTGGATGAAGGAGACAGCAGGACGGACTGAATCATTCACAACACAGACCGACACGAAGCAAAACACATTTGTTTTCTGTCCTACTCGGTAAAGACATATTCATACAATTATGCATGAAAGCTTGAACATTATTCTTTAAAAATGCATGAAAGTTAAAAAAAAGCCCAAATTTTACTGTAACCCAACTTCCTGACATCCTATCTCCAGTAAAGTTTTTTCATTTAAAGACAAAATTTGCTGAGAAGCACCGATCATCATAAGTCCAGCGGAGCATGAGTGTGGCTGGACTGAAGGAAACTCACTGAGAGAAGGAAACAAAGCAAGTTCATATCGGCCCATTCCACATTATATCGACGCAGACTCTTTGAAATGAGGCTCAACACGACACCGAATCAGCAAAAGTAAATGTTTCCCCTCCTCTGGTTTTGTACTGAGGTGTTGGAGAAGAAAGCCCCGCAGGCAGAAACACAGACCGCTTTGTCCTCCGTTTGTGGCTTTACACTGTACGAGCTGGCAAATCATCAGCCCGGTATCTGAACCGGGATGTAGGCATGTTTATATAAAGCATGGGAAGGCTGGCTAAGTGGTGAGCCTGATTGTGCAACCCTTGAGCACTGTGTTCAGCTGCTAACCGCTGTGATGGATGAGAAATGTGTGTGAAGTTGGTAATCTGTCAGATTATTCAACATCTCTGGATTGAGAGGGATTAGCAGCAGTTTACAAACCGGAGGCTGCAGGTTCGAACCCACCACAGGGCGTCGGGTAGGGGATTCAGCCCTCATCCCCCAACCTCTATAATTTCCCATTAATTCCCCTCTCCTTTCTGACATGTGGCTTATCCGAGACCAGCCTGTTCAGTTTGGTGAACTCCGTCCAGGTCTCACATGGTCGGAGCCGTCTCCACACTTGGTTTTAGTGCTGGGCCAGGACTGGAGAACGGTCCGGCTCAACCCTTTATGGCTTTGGTGCAGAGAAAAGAACCGCTCCCGCTAATTTCCATCGTTAATTACCACTCACAGTTGTCTTGATTGGTGCTGAGGCCAGGATCCAGCGATATGGACTTTTAAAACGGTGACGCACAGATGGCAGGGAGGAGAGTTCTGACCGAGTCGGTCACTGGCAGGCTGAGTTGGACCAAGCCAATCCATTTAGAGGAAACGTTGTTTAGTATTCATCCTACAGCCTATAATGAGATGTGTTCTCTAGGTTTAACCCATCCCATTGTACAGGAGCAATGAGCTGCTGCAGAGGCCGGGGAAGAGTCAGGGGCTCAGCATCTTGCTCAAGGACACTTTGACACACTTTCTGCAGGGGCCGGCATCAAACCACCGATCCTCTGGTGACTTGATGACCGCCCTGCCTCCTGAGCCATGCTTCCCATTTGTGACTCCCTGCAGTTTGGAACAAAGACCAGGGATGATTGTGGAAGCCCTCAGAGAAAGACACCATGTGTGGTGCTGGAGACCTTGTGAGGAACATATGACCACCTCACGCCCAGAGAGCAGGCTGGAGCCGCGGAGGAAACTCCCTCTCTCCAGCCTCTAGAAGAAAGACACAAATACACACAGGGGACGCCATAGTTCAGGAGGTGTGTGTGTGTGTGGGGGGGGTCTTCTGGTCATGAGGAGGTTGATGGTTCAACCCCCCAGCACCTACAGAAAGTCTATTGAAGTGTCCTTGAAACAGACATTGAACCCTTAGCTGCTCGAGCCCTGCGATGGAATGGTGACCGGTTCAGGATGTTTCCCCATCTTTCCCCAATCAGCGCTGGGATAGGCTCCAGCATGACCCCGCGACCCTGCATCAGATGAGGGATGGATGGACATTATCCTTTCAGGGAGACTGATGGTGTGCAGTTACAGCAGATAGAGATGAAGATGGAGATGCCGTGTGGCGTGAATGAGATGAATTAACAGAAGTACATCTTTAGCCAGTGTTGGTTTGGGATGTAAGCGTTGGAGAGACCGACAGAGAGACATAGGCTGCTTGTTCCTACACTTGTGGTCATCACACTATACAAGGCTATGGGCAAACCATCAACCGACCATATCCACAAGTTTTCTTTTATATTGCTGGATATAAAAAAATAACTTCAGAATAAGCCCGATGAATAATAAATGAGGGCAGAGAGCTCTGGAAAAAGCTTCTCAAAAATCAAAGACTTGCAAGAAAACTGAATCCCACAGTGGTGGATTGTTCCACTCCTCCTGCCAAGGTGACCTTGGAGAGGACGTCTGAACATGCTGCATGAGACGCCATGCCGTAGGAACCACAAGCCCTAAATGGGGATGCTGGCTCACACCCAGCATGCTGTGTAGGTGTTGTCGTGGCCTTGAGGCCGCTGGCTTGCTCGTCACATGGTGTGATGTCACGTGTGACTCAGAGCTGTCTCTGGTGTAGACGCTGGTGCTCGGTGCCGCTGGAATGTGTGAAACTCAACATTTACGGTGTGTGTTCAGAGGGACTCTGCGAACAAGCGGACGGGCTGGAAGACGTCATATGAAACACCAGAAGGCCATGGAGATGCTGCCCTGATTGCACAACTCTGAGTTCTGTTTCCCCCCAGCTGCTAGCCACTGCCGTGGATCAGGAGAAGATGCTGTGTGGGTTTGCAATCTGTCAGATTACGCAACACCACAACCTGGAATGGGAGAAGTCAGTGGCAAGTTATAAACCCCGCCCTGTGGTTCAGCAGATCTGGCTCGGTCTTGAGGCACGCCATCCTCAGGGTGTCCACTTACGAAGGCTCTCTGACGTCTTTCGTCTCTGACGTGAGGCTGATTGGAGACTGGCTCGTGTTGCTTGGTGAGCGCTGACCGTTAGTGACTCTTCGCAGGTTGGAACAAAGACGAGGAGTGATTTCTGAAGCCCTCAGAGGAAGAGACAATGTGCGGTGCAGGAGACCTTGTGAGGAACATATGACCACGTCACGCCTAGAGAACAAAGTGGAGCCCGGGAGAAAATTCACCCTCTTTACAGCCTCTCGACAAAGAAGAAGAAGAAGAAGAAGAGACCGCTGTGATTTCGGGGAGACGGATAGTGTGCAATTACAGCAGAGGGGGATGAAGATGGAGGCTGAGGTGGGGCGCAGATGAGAGGGAGATGAATCAATAAGTGTCCAAATGGGCTATTTTCAGTTCTGGCGGGGTCTGATCTCACCTCCTGTGTGGAGACTTTGGGATGGAAACGCTAATATAGACCAGCAGAAGAAGAAGCTTCATTTATTTGTCGTTGTATGGAGGATGGATGGATGGACGCACACATACATAGAAACAAAAGGTGCTCTCTGCATTGAACCCGTATATTGCATAGGAGCAGTGGGCAGGGTTAGGGCCCGGGTAGCAGTTAGGGTTCAGTGTCTTATCCAGTGACCCTTCAACATGCCTTCTGTAGGGGCCAGCGATCGGACCACCACTCCAACAACTACCAGACCACCGGCCTCCCTCCTGAGCTGACGCCCCACGTGTTGGCTGTCTGAGGTAGCTGGTGTCCTGATCCCCTCACCGTGTTTGTGTTGGACACCGTTTCCAAGATGCTGCTGTGCACCTTGTTGTGTACCTCAGCACTGCCCCGGGGCACTCATTAGCTGTGGCCCCAGGGGCCCGAGGCACTACCTGCTGAGGGTCCAACTGCTGTGACAGCCATGGTTAAACACCCGTTTCCCACGGGGGAGTCACACAATTGGAGATCAGGAGGGAGGACATGTCAACATGCATGCAGCATCTGGCATGATGTCCACCGCTCCATCAAACCCACGCCTCTGGACGTGAAAGAGCCTCATCCTGCTGTTGGGTCAGGCTGGGTCAGGAACGGGACATTTGGCCAAATCCGTATGGGGATTGACAAGACCAGGTCCAGGCCCGGGTCAGCAACAGCCCCCATTGGTGCTGTGCCCTCACAGGGTACTGATGGAAACTGTAAAGTCTGTTGTGGTGACCCCTGAAAACTGGGGAACAGGCTGAAAGAAGAAGTAGAAAAAGAATAGAAGTAGAAGTAGAAGAAGAAGAATCTACCATTGAGTCCCTTGTGTTTTATGCTATACAAAGTCAATAAAAAAAACAGCCAACCCAGTAATGACCAGACAAACACTGAGGGATGCATAGATAAATAGATGTTATTGACGTGTCCAACATGTACAGATGCACTCAACAGTGGAGGAAGCCCTGTGTGATCACGTCTTATTGCGACACAAGCCCACTACCACAGACTGCGTCTCAGCTTCACCTTCATGTCCGGCTGATAGTACCTCAGGGGTGGAGACCACAGCTTGGTGCAGGTCACATTTTCCCAACACATTTCTTTATTGTCCCAATATATAGAAACTGAGTAGAAATGACTCTGGCTGGTAAGGAGGCCAAAGTCAAACAGGAAAATAAGGCTCTCATTGGACTGTTTCATCATGCAAAAGGCTCACAGGCAGTATGACAGGGTGAGTGGATGTCTTTCTCTCTCTCTCTCTGCACCGTCCTGCCTCAGTCAGCCCAATTTAAAGCCGGAGACACCAAGTCCCACTTTGAACCAATGTCTCCGGCAACACAACACAGCGACTCCTGGAGCTGCACAGCAGGCTGAGATGCGAAGGCACAGACGTGGCAGACAGACGTTCCCACAGTGGTTAATTAAGTGCAGGTTGAGACTCGACCGTCGAGGCTGGAGTCAGACTCTTCATGTTGGACACCATGCAAGATCGAGTCGAAGCCTATGGGAGGTTGAAGTGGAGGAGAGCAAACAACAGAGTGCAGATCAATCCGATCCACAGGGACCCTCGTCCTTATTCAGCCGTGCGTCAGGACCTGGTTTGCATTTAGATTTAAGCTGTAAGTGCATCCCATTAGCAGCTTTAGTCTGGTTGT
>OMLC01068046.1:5000-10692 GCA_900302585.1 Regalecus glesne | reverse complement strand
CCCCGCCACAGGTGTAAATATAGGCCTTTAACTTTAATCCCTCATTGGGATGGTTTGAGTTCTCAACCTCTACCCTCCGAAAAAAGAGCCTGGCCAGTGAGAGGCATGAATAGATAATCCATCTTCACCAAGCGAGCATTTATAAACCTGCTGTGTCTACCAGCGGAAATGTAAGAGGGATGGATTGCACAGTGAGGAGCCTGGGCTAAAAACGTGTGCGTGTGTGGGGTGGGAGGGTTGGTGCTCATGGAAACAAAGAGCTCGCATGCGACTGGTGGAACATTTTGATAGCGTGGGACCGCCACTTTAAGACCGCTCCCCCTTTCATAACAGCAGCCCACTCTGTAAAATGGCTGCAAAGCGCTTCACAAAACGGAAAGGCCTGTTTTACAGGTCACCATTAGTCCCCACATTGTGGGGGTGGAAGGGGACGTAGATGGAGTTTAGGGGATTGAGGCCAGACGCCCTTCCTGACGGCCTGTGGTGGATTCAAACCCACAACATCTGGCTCGTCAGTTCCCGGGGCGCGAGCTCTACCACGGAGCTACCGCGGCTCCAAGCCGCTGTGCAAAACAAGATACATGAAGAAGACTTCTAGTGGTGTTCACGTGGTCGATTTGGCCCAAGAGTCGAGGAAATAAAGAGGTGAGGCAGGATTTGCAGCCATCACAGAAACCTTCAGCTAGCTGTGCCGTTGCTCACGGAGGAGCCGAGCGAAGCTGGAAAAGAGAAGTTATCAGTTATACGTAGCTTTTAACTTTCAAAGCCCCGTCTGCAGAGGATTTATCGCTCCGGCAGACATGGTCGGGCTGAATTTAGAGGAGAAGCGAGGCAGCTGTCCAAGAAGTCATTAAATCAGACTAAATGATATTATTTGTCAAATGCATCAGGATATACTCCTTCCAGAGCAGTCGTAGAAAAAACAGACCAGAGCTCCTTTTCCACCAAGCAAGACTTTTGGCCTGACGTGACCGTCTTACATTACACCCTGCACAGTCCGACTGCAGAGGAACGAGCAGAAGAAGAAGAAGAAGAAGAAGAAGAAGTTATTCCTTTGTCAATGTGCACACATACGACAGAGTTCGTCCTCTGCACCTACTCTGGCCCGTCTGTCCTCAATATGTCAACGATGGCTAAACTAGACTCCTCCCCTCTCCAAGACCCACCAGGACGTCACGTGAACCAAGGTGTCATCATGGGTAGAGCATGGGACGACATAGCTCCGGAGGTAGCGTAGGTCGCTGGTTCGATCCCCAGCTCCCTCAGACAGCATGTTGAAGAGTCTATTAGCGAGGCACAGAACCTTTAACTGCAGCGCCCCACTGCTCCGACACGACCGGTCGAGTTAAACGCGTATGAAACATTTCATTGTAGGAACACAATGACCAAATAAAGTGGCTTCCCTTTCCTTCCCTTCCTTTCCTTCATAAAATATCCCCCTCGGACGCCTCCGACAGACCTGCCCGACACTCAGTTTGCACCATCTGCCCCGGCAGCACGGATGGAGTTTATTACGCTGCTGACAGGCTCAAGAATTGTGACTCTTAATGAAATTGCAGGGTACTGGGCAAGGCCTTAAGCCGCTCAGGGGCTGTCGAGGTCTACCCAGCAGGCCGGGCTGGCAAGAGCTGGGGCAGAAAGGAAGGAGTCTCGCTGAAGCCACACGCAGGATTAATGCTGATGTCAGTCCGCCGGTGATTCAATAAGGGCACTCCGTGGCTGCTCAGCTAGGCCTTTACAATAACAACAAGTGTGCATTAAGGGTGGGAATTTCATTACTGAAATGTTAAGTGATTCCTGGGCACGTCCTCTGTTGAAAGGCTGAATGCTGGAGCAGGGATCGCTCACTGGCAGTGTGCTGGAATGAAAGCTGATTACACTTATTAAGACAAATGTATCTGGCTCCGCCATCGCGGTGGACGCGACACCGAGCATCCGACAGCCTTTCCCAGAGAGGATGAGAAGGGGAAGGGTTTGCTTACCAACCCACTGAAATGCAGATTAATAACGTAAGGGAGGCCCGTGCAGAAGAGTCCCACTCCCCTCATCTCTTCACAACTGGTCCTACTGAGGCCTGCAGAGGCTGCGGGTTCAAACCCACCGCAGGGCCGGGATGGACCGCTGACCTGTCCGGGGTGTCTCTCCCCCTTCTACCCCAAAGCTCCAGCAGGTCTGTGACCTGACGTCTGATACGACGACTGCCCGCGGCTCCTGAACAATAGCGTGGGTTGAGTGAAATCTAAGCAGTTAGCTTGGATTTAGTTAGCTTGCTCAAGGACACTTCGACACGCTCTCTGCTGGGGATCGAACCCCCAACCCTCCGGTGACTGGTCGACCGCCCTGCCTCCTGAGCTACGCTAGCCCCCCGTTTTAATGGGAGTAAACACAACTGCTGCCGCGTTAGTGGGAAGGCAGTCTGGATCATTTACATGGGTGAGCATCGCTTTGTTTTCCATGTGTTGGGGAGAGAAGGAACGCGGCTAAAAATACACATACTGACCCAATTATAGGTAGAGTGGAGTCATCTGTGATTTAGGCTCTTTAGAGGCAGCCAGAAACCCTCAGGAGGACGCTGGGTGGGGCTGGTCGGCACTCTGAAAACAACGTGGGGGAATAACTGAAGAGAATCGGGAACCGATGTGAGCGTCCATGTCGCGGATTACTCTGTGTATGAACAGCTCGACCTGCTCAAAGCATTTAAAAGGCATTTAAAAGGCAGGGTTGCTTCACTCGGAACGCCTGCTGTGATTACAAACATGCACGGGCCCATTCGCGGCCTTAAATCCGAGCCAAACTCAGATTTGCAGATTAGATTAGGCTGTTTAGCCTTCGGTTAGTTGCTGCATCCACACCTCAGATAAACATCACTAGGCCAACCGTTGGAGAATAATCTCAGAGGTCAGTTGGAGGTCCTGGACTCAATCAGATCATGTGGAGTTTGGATATTCTTCCTGCGATTTTGAGGATTTCCTCCCACGAGCCAGAAGAGATCAAATGACAGAACTGGAGACGCTTATCTCATAGTCGCACCGTTGAGCCAAAACATTATGACCACTCATAGATGAAGCGAATAACTTTCATCATCTCCGAACAAGGGCAAAATGTCAAGGTCTGGGTAGTTAAGAAGGTAAATGAACAATCCGTTCTGGTAGTCAACATGTCGGATGCAGGAGAAATGGGCAGGAGTGAAGACCTCTGCATCTTTGACGAGAGCCTAGCTGGTAAGGCCAGGAGACTGGGTCAGAGCATCTCAGAGACAGCATGGCTTGGGGGGGGTGCTCCCAGTCAGCTGTGGTGAGTACCCACTGACAGGGGTCCGAGGAGGGACAAACCGCAAACTGGTTTCAGGTTGTAGGGCATCAAAGGCCCATTGATGCACAACAGCAACGGAGGCTAGCCTGCTATCTACTGGTGATTTGGTGCCAGACAAGATATCTTCAAGGATCCAGCAGAGTCCATGCCTCAGAGGGTCTGAGCGGTTTTGGCGGCACAGACGAGCTAGCAGCCTTTTAAGCAGGTGGTCCTGTTTTGGCTCATCAGTGTCTGAACAGTGGTTAGGCCTCAAAATGGGCCTGCTGGGACAGGTTCCAGCCCCCTGTGGTGCTGAATTGGACCTGGGTGTATGAAGAGTGATTAGACCGTTGTTTTCTAACAGTGGAGTCGTCATTTTAAACGATCACATGGTCATTAGTGAGCTGAGCTATCCAACGACGTGTCTGCTAGTCCAGCCTGCTTCATTGATCCGGCACTAGCCCCGAGGCAAAGACTCTTTTTGGATTTCAACTTTCTCACTTTTTTTCCCAAAAGCCCTTCACTCGACTATTAGACTATATCCAACACATCTGTGTCCAGATGCAGACTGCTCATTCCATTACTGGCCACAGAAGAGCATGGGGAGAAAGAAAAGGGGAAGAGGTGGTCGAAAGGCTGAAACTGAGGTGCTACCTTGAAGAGAATTGACTCTAGCCAGAGTCACATACAGGCAGACAGACAGGCAGAGCAGACAGACGGGGAGAAAGAGGGTTGCTGCTCGAGTCATTATCAGGACAAAGAAGCGTGATCACATCATCCCCCTGTCCATGCCTTGCTACACTGGCTCCCGGTTGAGAGTTTGAATTGATTTAGATTTTTTTTACTGCTCAGCTTTTAAGGCCTTAAACGGTCTGGCTCCTGAATACATCTTTGATTTATTGAGCCAATGTGCACCTTCTCTACCATTAAGATCCCCAGGCGGAGTTCTGCTGGTTGTTCTCCGGACATGGCTTCTCACAAAGGGTGGTGGGGCATTTGCTGTTGGGGCTCTCTGACTGGTGAACTCATACAAACCAAGTGTCTAGCTTCTTTTTACTGAGTTGTCTTTTTATTTGGTCTTATTCTCATCTGGGCCTCATATGGTTGCATTGGTTTTGGAAAGTAATATTTTTAAGAAAAAATGATTATAAATAAAGTTACATTATTATTATTATTATTATTATTATGGCCATGCTACCCCAGTGGGAGAGTGCGTAGGTCAGGAAAAGACAAGCCAGACGAGATGGGTTTGATCCTACCGCGGGGTGTCAGGAAAGTTCATCTGGCCTTAATCCCCCAACCTCAGTCTAGGTCTGTGTCCACCTCAACAAAATGGAGACTAATCGTGTCACATTGAAACGGAACTTTATATCATTATCATGGCAAAGAGACACGGGATATGTTTCTCAGGCCTTCAGACGGACAATTCAGCTCTTATGGCCTCCATCAGATTCAGTAGCGTCTGATGACTTTTGGTGATTTCAATGATAAATCCATGTTTGATTCAGGGAAGCGAGCGCCACGGCCCTTTGCATTCTACACAGAAGAGCTCCGCAAGAGTAACTCAACATCTACGGCCTCTTGGCAACCAGTGACCTTGGTTGTTGGTTTGCGGTGTTTGGCCTGGTGAAGGAGGAGGGGGAGGAGAGTCTTGCTCATGTATTTTGCCCAGTGACATTCTGCTCTCATCCCTGCTCCTTCATCTTGTGGCTTTAACACTGACCAGATGGTCAGCTTTCCCATACCAGCAGTGCCCAGTGAGCAGGGCTGCACTTCACACCCAGCCGACTAATGAGGCCCGTGGCATCGAGGGTGAGTATCCCCACAAAACCCAAAATAGAGAACTGTTTCCTGCTAATCCCAGATGAACAGGTGCTGCTATTTAAAGAGCCAAATCCTCTCCAATCCACTTGTGGAATTCCAAGCACACAGTCTGTCTCTATTACTCTCCATCTCTCTCTCCCTCGCTCGCTGACTGAACCACTTCTTGGCTGGTAAATAGCGCTGATGCGGAGATGCAATGGCCTTGAGTGTGGGATTAGCAGTGGGAAACTGCATTTAGAGAGAAAGAAAAGGAGGACAACCCCCGTGCCTTTGTCAACCCTTCCCTCTGAGACGACTGGCTAAGCATCTAACTGATTGAGCCATGTTCACGTGCGAGAGTTCTTAGTGTTGGTGCTTCTGCTGAGCTCTGGTTTAGCTGCACAAACATACATTGGCTTTGGCTATCCAGACCAACATGGCTGCTGCAAAATGGCTGAACTGAAGGCATGTTAAAGGCTATTTTTCAGAGATGGCACTTCTATCTTACTTTGCAATGATGGCTATAATAATAATAATAATGATAATGATAATAATAATAATAAACTCCTCTATCTAGACTGTGCACATTAATGAACAT
>OMLC01068046.1:0-2500 GCA_900302585.1 Regalecus glesne | reverse complement strand
CTCATATTCTGCTCATTGATCAGCTGGCAATCCTCCACCCTCCCATCAACACAAATTGGAATTGGAAGATATCAAATGTTGGACATTTTTCTCTTCCTAATGCTTTGTTTTGTTTTTGTAAATCTCTTCTCATCCAGCCCCAACAGTATAGCATTATGAGCAAGTGAATATCATTTCCGAATGATTGGGGGATTTGTTGTGCCAGGAAGAATGGCAGAGCAAAAGAGGAGAGGTAATTGATTTGCATGGGTAAAACAGCCCTAATGAGCAAAGCTTATTACCTGTATTTTAATTAGAGCAAGAAAATGAAAGAGAGGCTGGAGGAATGGGTTTTTGATCCCCTGGCCCAGGGGACGTCCAGAGATGAATTTTAGTGCAAAGGTACAAAAGCAACAGGTTCTCGATACTAATTACAGACACAATACAAAAGACCCATACCATCAGTTTTAATGAAAATGACCTTATGTAATCCTCTTCTCCCTTCTATAGTCTTTTAGTCAGAGGAACCGAGCATGGTGGATTTTACTTATTGAATGCCATCAATCTGTTCAGTGCATGGAATTATTATAATTATGATTCCCAACCCCTTATGTGACCTCTTGCATTGCCATATAACGTGTTGTGAGGAAAGTAATTGATATCGAGTGTGATACACATTGTGAAGTCAAAACAGAAGCTGTTAATGGGTCTTACTGTTTATGGAAACATAGTCTCTCGATAAACCAATGGGGGCAAAAAAGTTCTCAAAGCATGCTGTGTACATCTGGACAGTCTCCCTAATTCAGCCTGACAACCTTCATTGCTTTGTTAGCTGCACCTGCTACACGTCTTTGCTAGTGCTGTGAAGCAGTGGCCTTCCCGTGAACTTTCTATTTCCAAACTGCACAATTACAACATGTCTGTCTATCCCCAACGACTTGCACAATTACACATGAATACCAATATGTGTGTGTGTGTGTTTCTGTGTGTGTTTACACATATACAGGCATCATTCATACTGACCAGAGGGGGGTTTCATCGAGGAAGATAAAGGAAAATCCAGGCTTATTTTGATAAGTCTCGCTAATTTAATTAACACTTCTTTTCTATTAGAGTGGCTTATAAGATTCTCTGCTCAGTAACCAAAGTAACTCATACCACCAGACTAGCCTCCTGGTTGTCATGGCTTAATTTAGCCAGACACTGACCCACCCTTTATTAACCTTTCGATGGAAGAACTGTGCAGGACTTTACCAAAATACCCATTTCCCTTAATCCCCCATCTATTCATAGCAACCCATTTTTTGGAGTGAACCCTTTCATTTAAAAGTGTAGCATTGATAAATTAAGAAAGTGTGCCAAAGTTGTTTTGAAGCTATTCATCTATTCCCTCGTTTTGTGCAAGACAAAAATAATCAACTCATCATGACCTTCGGTAGTGTTTAAACCCATGTTACACACTGCTCACGTTTCTTTATCTCCAATTTCTTGATTTTTTAAAACTTTCTGCACTCCTTGTCCTTTCTGACTTTCAATGCCAATAAGTAGATGACACTTAAAAACAGACCTCCCGTGAAAGAGAAAATATGTCAAAGAGTAGCTGATTATCCAGCTGGTAATGACAATGTGAATAATTACTTACTTCATTACTTGCTGAAGTACATGTTACGGTCATGTCCCTCAGCATGGTGTAGAGTTTTGCATATTTTGTAGAACACAGTCACATCCAAACTTTTTTAACATTTGGTCCTACCTCTGGTATTTCTGTGACTGCAGATATAGTCTCCTCAACAGGGTCGCTACAAATAAAATATTGCAATTGTTGAGGCAAAAAGAAGAAAGAATTGCATAAGATGTACATTGTTTTTACATTATGAGGACTACTCATACCTGGGTCAAGTAAGTCTTGGGCATCTTCAGTTGGGGGGGTTGAGCAGGCATATAATGTCTCCATTCACTGAAAGATATAGGCCTGCTGTTAGTTTTTGTTTGTTTTTTACCTTCGAGAGAATGATACCTGTTGAGGAAAAGTAGCAGACAATACCAGTATGTCTTACCAGTGTTGGGGAGTAACTACTAACATGTAACTGTGTTACATAATGAAATTACATTATAAATGTAATTGTAATCCATTAAGAGTCACTTTATGTCTTTAAATAACAGTTGCAAGTCAACGTATTGGTCATTACAAAGGGGTTGCATATTCTTGGTTCTAAAAATATTATTTGTTTCGGTGATTGTGCTTTAGAATCAAAACATTCATATTGAAGAACTGTTAATAAAAGTGAAACGGTAACCAATGTTGACTACTGTTGTCAGATTTATACTGTCTGGTTTGAATTCATGTCTTTGGGACCTTTTGGCTTTATTGAACAATTAATCAAAAGTAATTGTATATTACTTTAAAGTAATATATTATGTTACATTTTCAGCAGGGTATTTTGCAATAAGTATTCTCTTACATTTCAAAAGTAAGCTTTCCGACATTGTTTCTTACCTAGCATGTTAACATGAATGTCTC
>OMLC01068044.1:0-11181 GCA_900302585.1 Regalecus glesne | reverse complement strand
ATCCACGCATGTATACACACACACACACACACATATATGTATATATATACAGAGACATGATGCCATGGGATGAGAAAGGGCTCAGCATAACAACTTGATTTCCAAAGTAAAGTATTTCAATAAAGAGATTGAAGCAAAATGAAAAAGAGTGAATCAGGCTCCTACAGCTGATACTGCTCATAGCAAAGACAGTCTCTGCAAAAAAACACCAGAAAGACATTGATGGGCAAAACTCTGCTGATCCGTTGCTTGAAACATGAAGAGCTTGACCAGTATGTTTTTAGCTCAAAATGTTAAAAGTCAGGAAATCCCAAAACATCCACAATGTCTCCAAGTTGGATGTTGGCTTTCATCTTTCTACATCTAATTTTACGGATATCGTGCTTGTAATGTTACTTTTTTTATATAAAGGGGCCATGTACAGCTTTTTTCAAAGCTAATTCACATCTGTAGTCCCTGCATGGTTTTGTTTTTTATGCTGGGAGGAAACTGGAACAACCAGAGGACACCCAAGCAGACACAGAGAGAACATGCAGACTCCACATAGAAAGGCCCAGGGACAGGGTTAAAAACCCAGGACTTTCTTGCAGTGCTAACCGCTGTACTACTGTGCTGACCAAAAAAAGACTGGAAGAGGCTATTTCCTCTTCGCCGCGAAGATCCACACCCATAAGCTAATTTTTGGTACCACAACCTGGTACGGCATTCAAACCAAGGACCTTCTTGCTTCTCGTTTCCAGCTTGTGTTCTGGGATTTTTGCACATTTATCAGCGACTTTGCATATCAAAGATGCAGGCGTCACGTCTGTCTCACCGGAGGACGATAAAGACCTGGTTTATGTGACTGTCTCTCCAAATCTGGCTGCTACAGTAGATCCCTGAACTGCGTGATGTCAGCAACTTCTGAATCCGTCCTGGCTGATTTTAAACCAGAGTGACGACAGCAAAGAAAATACATTATGCAGAAATCTCTCACTTGGAATGACTGAAAGTGTTTTCCCTCACGCAAGAACCCAATGGCTGTAGTAAGACAGTGATTAAGGAAATAGGTTTTCAAGGCCTTTAATAGCTGACTGACTGACTGACTGAGGGAATTACTATTTGGGTTGAATGACTGTACCCAAACCGTCTGTGTATTTATATGTGACAACGTTATTGCCTGCAGAACAAATGAATAATGAAGAGGGTAATAATATTTCTTTATCCCTCAAGGCATCTAAATGAAAGAACATGGGATCTGCTGGGTATGTAGAGAACACAACCACATATACACCGAACACACATCAACCGCACACACTCGGCGACGTCAGTTTGAACAGTTTCATGACGTTGGCTCTGTTAAATCTCCTTGAACGCCAACACTTCCCTCCACTTTCACTGTGCAGTGGCAGCTGATGGAGAAATCCACTTGGCTTCAAATTCTTCTGCCAGTTCTCTGCATTGCAAATGTGCTTTAGACATACACACAGATGATCCTGTAGACATACACAGTTGAATGCCTACCTCACCATGTTAGTTGCCATCCATCCATCCATCCATCCATCCGCCCATCCATCGATTATCAACCACTTATCTAAAATCGGGTCCTGGAGTCACGCCGGAGCCTAACCCCGGCGCTCATTGGGCGAAAGGGCAGGGAAGCACCCCGGACAGGTCACCATTTCCTCGCAGACCTTGAGGAATCAAGGACATGTCGACACACTTTTCAAAGGAGCCAGGGATTGAAGCACCAATCTCCCAATCACTACACGTCCCCCTGAGCTGTGGATCAGACAGTTTGGTGGTATACTTTGTTGGCAAAGGTCCACTCGCAGTGTCCTGAATTCAAATCTGGCCACTTGATCTTTGCTGCATGTCTAACCCCACTGCCCCCCCCCTTGACTTTCCTGTTTATTTCTTTTCTCCCGTCAAATAAAGGGTAAAAAATTCCTTCAAAAAAAGCAGCAGGAATATTTATTGTTCATGGATGAAAAGGTCAAGTCAAAGCATGTATATTGAAAGCACGTTGGGATCTTGAATTCAAAACCTCAGGGACTTGACTGCTTCTAAGGAGCTTCCTAAGCAAGTTCTGTGTGCTAAGTAATGCCTGGGTCAATTTACTGCTCTACCCTTGGTGGTGACCCAGATACAGTAAAAAACTGTAAACCAAGTCAATAAAAAATGTATTGTCTGGCACCCCGAAGATCTGAAAGGATAAAAATTAATTCATCACCTTGATCTGCAGTAAAAATGGGTCACTGAGTCACGGTTTACTTTAATGAGAACAGTCTCTGTGCTATGCGTTGCTCTAAAACTGATTGGAAATGCTCACAAGGGTTGTTTTTACTCATTAAAGTTCAGCCCTCTCACCGAAATCTATTTACATAATACAATATAGACCGTGTGTTACCACTGCAGCACGGGGCAAGGTGGGAGTATGGTGGGCTGCACTAGCTCAATGCCAAGGTGTTTTATATTTTGAGTTTGGGTTGTCAGTGGGCTCATCAGACAGTTTGTAAAATAGATAGTTTTAAAGTGGAAAAATCAGGTGGGGAACAGTGTGATGTGGAATTCTTGAGCTCTCTGGCATACAAGCATCCTTGTGGGTTTTGGATAGTGAACAAACAGAAGCCCCACACTAGGGTGTGTGGTTCAAAGCAGGGCCTAATGTGGGCAGAGTCCACCCACGCTGAGCACCACCCACTTCCAATGAACATTTCCTGTATGTTCCCATCTCCCTCAAGTTCATGTCCAAGGTGTCGAACAAAAGCCCATCTTGATCAAACCTACTACTGGTATATTACTTTCAGCTTCTGCTGATAGAGACTTCCATAATGGATCATCATCTCCATCTCTTCCTGTCCTCATCATCTTCCTCTGTCACACCATCCACCTGCATGTCCTCCCTCTCCTCATAAATCCTCCTCCTCTTCATCTTCTCTTGCCTGGCAGCTCCATATTCAGCATCCTTCTCCCAGTATACCAGCATCTCTCCTCCACACATGTCTAGACCACCTCAGTCTGGCCTCTCTGGCTTTGTCCCCAAACTGCCCAACCTGAGCTGTCCCTCTAATATACTGGTTCCTAATTCCAACCTTCTTCATTTTCCCCCCCAACTAAAATCTTGGCAACTCCTCCACCTCCAGCTCCGCCTCCTGTCTTTTTTGTCTGTCTTGCTTCCTGAAAGCCATTCAACATAGCTGGTCTCATTGCCATCTTGTAAACCTTCCCTTTCTCTATGGCTGGTACCCTTCTGTCATAAATCACCGCTGACACTCCTCTCCACCCATTCTACCCTGCCTGCTCTTTATTCTCCACCTCTCTTCTGCACTCCCTGTTGCATTTAACAGTTGACCCCAAGTGTTTAAAGTCCTACACCTTAATCCCCTCTACTCCCTGGGTCCTCACCATTCCGCTGTCCTCTCTATCATTCATGGATATGTATTCTGCCTGGCTCCTAGTGACTTTCATTCCTCTTCTCTCCAGTGCATACCTCCATCTCCTCGCGCTCAACCTGCTCTTCACTCTCACTACGGACAGACCTAACCCGATCATAAACCTCGGAAGCAAGTGAGACCGTCACTACGCATGCACTTTGTGATGCTCATGTTAGGACAGTGCGTGGGTGTGTTTTCAGGTTACCAACCACTGCGCCAGTGTTAGCGTAGCATCAGATAGCACCCTTCTGTATGCGAGCGAACTCATTTCTCACAATGGGGCCATCTCATCTGGACAAATGTGTTTACTTGAGCAGTAAGCCTGGGTCTGCATGTGCTGTTATGTAATCGATTGGATTGCTGATTTTCTGTGTTTCTCCAGTGTATGGCTTGGTGTGTTTGGAGTGCTCTGAATAATTTAGTACATCGGGCAGTATGTCAGGTAGTCATCACGTAGTTTTCACAAATACAGCTTAAAGAACTGGCGGATGGATTCGTGGACGCACTAGTCCACATAGGTGAAAAGTACCTAACAGTTTGAGATTAACAGCATCTAGATTAGCCTACGTCACGACCTGGGTAGCTAGATGTTCCCCTCGGAGCAGATTATCTCAAGTGATAGATGTGAAGTGTTGTTAGCGTCTAAAGCTTCACTCTTAAATGATAGATGTTTGGAAAGTTTGTTTTGGGGAAAAGAACTAGTTTTGTAATTATTACTGGAATTGATTACAGGGGTGTTCATGGAGTGGAGACTGCTTATTAAACCTGAGTTTTAAATGTTATTAATAGCTATGTGGAAATTAATATTTAGCTGGAGAATTGGTTGAGTATGAGGCATCGGTAATGTTTTATTAGCAGAAGCCGCAGCAGCTCAGTGGTTTAGTGCACTTGCTCCGGGAACTGATGAACCAGAGGCAGAAGGTTTGAATTATCCAGAGGGCATCAGGAAGGGCATCTAGCCGTAATCCCCCAAACTCCATCTAAGTCAGTGTCCCCCCTCACGCTATGAGGACTGTTTGTGACGTGTAAAAACGGGTCGTTTTTGGTCCTGTTTTATCATCATGTTGAATAATTTGAAATAAACAGTGGTTCATATTTGATAGGTGCATTTGACACAGATTCAGAAAACCAAACTTGATCTCTCTTCTGATACTTTGTTGTTAACGTTGAGAGAGAATTTATGATATTCTCATTTGTGTATAAGTTATTATTTATGCAATAAGCACAAGATGGTTTCATTATTTTATATATTCATATTTAAACTAAGTACCAGATATGCATCATAATGGGTTTAGGTTGCTCAGTGGCAGAGCACACGCCCCGGAGACTGACGAGCCAAAGGCGGCCAATTTAAACCCGGGCCATCAGGTCTTAATCCCCCAGACTTGATCTAAGTCTATGTCCACCCCCACGATTTGGAGACTAATGGTGACGTGTAGAAATGGACCTCTCAGCGTAGGGATGAGTTAAACTCCATCACACAAACTAACCCAGGACTGGTTGCAGATATCGTGGTGTGGATGGCAGTGATGACATGCAGGGGATGCAGGTCCTAGCTGGATCCTGGTGACCTCCCCAGCTCATTTAACTATAGTCGACGAGGAGGATGTCTGGTTCTTCTTTTGCTCTTAGAGAAGATGTCAGCTCTCTCAGCCCGATGCTAGACTGATGATCCAGACTTTGGCTGTGGATGGAGATGTAGGGTAGTGACTGAAAGTCATAGTTGGTAAACCCTTACTCAATGGCCGCCATGTGTTCATATGACTACAGCATTCTCCCGTTTCAGAAACACTGAATAGAATTACATCATCCAAAACAGTCTGCTACAGTGCCTTATGATAATTGCAGCAAAAGATGAATAAAAGAGTCCTACTTGTGTGGTGTTGGGTGAGTGCAGTGTGGTCCCGGCTGTCATAAGAATATATTTCTCTGGAGGGGAGAGAATAAGCATTTAATTATTCCAATAAATCTGCGTTGATCAGGGCGTTAGTCACCAACACTAATATGCCAGTGGCAGTAATATTACATATCAATCAATATCACTGTATTATGGTGTAAATGTGCCAGATATAGACAAAAGGCTCATGTCAATTTCCATCTGCTGTTCGTGGAATGACCACATTAAGATAGCACCACTAACACAACGGTAATAGCTTTTCATTACGGCCAATGCAACCCTATTGTGTACTTCACTGTCACTGTTAATGCTTGATGCACTGAGTTAGTATTAAGATAGCTAACGTGACTAATGACAGCGCAGTGGTGCAGCAGTTAGCACTACTACCTCACAGCAAGTACGTCCTGGGTTTGAATTCAGTCCTAAGTCCTTTGTATGTGGAGTTTATATGTTCTTTCCATGTCTGCCTGGGTTTCCTCCGGGTGCTCTGGTTTCCTCCCGCCATCATAAAGACATGCATGTTAGGGTTCATACTCCTGCCTGTGCCCCTGAGCAAGGCAGTAGCAAAAAGAACTGGAGTTGGTCCCCAGGCACTGCAGATGCTCACTGCTCCTATATAATAGGACGGATTAAATTCAGGGAGCACATTCATTGCGTGTATGTAGAATGATGAGTGTCTATAAAGCTTCACAAAACCAAGTTTCAGTCACAATGTGATGTGAGTCCTGGCAATGTCAGCCACATTACTGTGACTACGTCTCATATTAGAACTGGACACGCGGGGCCACAGTAGCTCCGCAATAGAGTGCACACTATTAGAGCTGACAGGCCAGATGTTGCAAGTTCGAACCAAAACCACGGGATATCAGGAAGGGCATCCATCAGGCCTTAATCCCTCGCGCTCTAAGTCCGTGTCCACCCCGACAATGTGGGGAGAAATCCTGAAATGTAAAGCTGGACCTCTCATTAGATGTGAACATGTATCTAATTACTGTGTTGATTCCACATAATAGAGTTGACTTTAGCTTCAAGTGTGACAGCCATCTTCATTAGCATGCTTACCGCGGGCATTGGTACCGCACACGCCCCCAAGTTGGGCGTAGCGGGTTCGATCCTGTCGGGGAGCATCGGGAAAAGGGCACCTGACCTTAGTCCCCAATGCTCAGTAGATGCAAGATAGACTTTATAAAGGTCTTTTTGCAGTCTAGACTAGGAAAGTGCCGTATAACAATTAATCCATTTGCTAGCAGCAGGTCTGTGTTGCAGTTAGCCAGCGGGAACCTCAGATTAAAAGGGGGGGGTGCACGGCCCATACTGGGCACCACCTTGAACTGGACACTGCAGTCAGGGGTATATGGGGAACTAACGGACTCTGTCGTAATCTGACTAAAACAATCGGAGTGACATATCCTTGTAGCCTTTAGCAGCTAAATGATTACAGGTCTGCCCCTGAGGAACAGAAGGCCACAGACGGCTCGTGTAGCTTGGCTAATTCTGTTTTTGCTTGTTTTGGAGAAACAATCTGCCACTGTTTTCCACATAGGGTGACTCTTAGATTGTACTAGGCTCTCTAGGCTTGCCAGCTGACAGACTCTGGCTTACTGTTGTTGTTGTACCGAATTGTTTTGTGCAAATAAAATTTGGATCATATCTATGCCAGCTGTCTGTGAGCCTCTGTTACTAAGGGAAGACCTGTAATCAGTTAGCAGATAAAGGCTGCATCTTTTTTTTTCTTTGTCTTCCCTGATAGATCAATAGCATCAATAGTGATGAACTATAATTATACTTTTATGCTAGCTTAGCGGCATAGCTCAGTGGGTAGAGTGGTCTTTTTGGTGATCTGAAGGTTGTAGGTTTGACCCTCGGTCATACTGAAAGCATGTTAAGGTGTCCTTGAGCAAGACACTGAACCCCTAACTGTGCCACATGGCACTACTGCTCCTATAAATTATAGATGGCCTCTTTGACTCTGCCTTCAAATTCCTCCCACTTAAGAATGTGCACATCCTCATCCTTGAACTAGTGGTCACTGGCCTGTAGATGGGTGCAGCCATCCTCTTGGCAAGAGTCTGTTTGGTTTCCCGATGTACACGTCTCAGCAATCCTACGCTACATCAGAATCAGTTTATTGGCCATGTTTGTTTACAAATACATAGAATTTGACTTCACTTTCATGGCTCTCAGGTACTTCACATGTAATGACAACACTCCAACACAACAATCTTCAGTTGTATACACAAGGATTGACTATATTACAAGAAAATTGCTATATTGTACTGTCTGTGACAGGGGACCCAATCCTTGGGTTGAACCAATTTCTGGCGCAGCATGTTTCAGGGATTTGAAAGCCACTGAGACGCAGTGTTTGGAAAATAATGAACAGTTGAGATGCACGATATGCATCTCAACTGTTCTGAAACTCCTGCCACGTGTGGAATGAAGAAGAATCACCACTGGTTTGCACTTAGACAGCTGTTGTCCTCTTCCTCTCTCTGATCAGCTGGTCCACTATCTGGGTGTCCTCCTGGCTTTGACAAATGCCCAGTTAGGATAGCTACACTTAATTTGGGCCTGTTTAATGGGGGATTTCTCACCCTTTCCAGCTGTTGTGTCCATGGGGACGTTGTCAGCTCGGCAGTACAGAATCCTGATGACTCCCAGTTTCCTCTCCAGTGGATGATGATGATGAGGGTCAAACCTTAAGTACTGATCAGTGTATGTGGTTTCGTGGTAAACAACTATCAAATGTCCCTCATCACCATGGACAATAGAACTTGCTCAAAGAGTTCATGGGTCAGGCCTCATCCTTATCTTATCTTATTCTTACACAGCTGGTAATTCTCCAGGGCCATTCCTTCAGACCTGGCTACCCATACTTTCCTCTGCTATCTGGTAACTGTTGACGACAGGCCTTTATTAGTTCATACGGGGAAGACCCTTTATAGCATCTTTTGTTCTGCTAAACATGAGCTTTAAGCATCTATCAAAGCAGTGTAGACTGAGGTTAAACATAGTTCAGGTCATATATGGTCAATATTAAAAGTAAGGAAACAGGATTGTAAGCCAGGTGATAAACTGGCTTCACAAGTAGTTTTCATGCAGTGGCTAAAAATCAACTAGCACAGAAAAAGTCTGGCTCCCATGAAAAGATCATAGAAATGTGATCTCCCTTTAACTATGACACTTCACAACCACCAAACCTTGAATTATCAACACATGAAATCATGAAAAGGGCTTTTCATCTCTGACAGCAGTGCCAACACACAGCATTGCAAACTCTCCTAATTCTCTCTATGGATTTATTTTTTTTACCCTAGAATCAAACCCATCGCAGGAAACAAGAGGAAATAGTTTTGAGCGAACAGAGCAACTATCAGTAAAGTTTAAGATGAGTTAACTTTATACATTTAGCTATCAAACTGACTGTGATAGAGATGAGTGGGCCAAATCAGTACATCAACAATATTGAAAAGGTCTGTTTTTACACATCATGACTAGGCTCCATGTTGTGGGCGTGGACACACAGGGGACGGGGTATGGTGGGGGGACGTGTCAAGGCAGGATGCCTTTCCTGATTTAACCTTTGACACCTGGCTTGTCTTTTTCCGATCCACACGCACTACCACTGAGCTACTGTGGATCAGCAATATTAAATGTCATTAATCATAAAGAGTTTTTTTAAGTTGAAAGTGTGGATGTACTCTAAACACCACTGATACACGAAAGCTAACTTGTTAGCTGCCTTGAGGAAGAGAAAGAAAAGCATTCCGACAATGAAATTTGTCCTATGTAATTAATCAAAGTTGTTTTTAATTTTTTTTGCTGTATGAAAATAAGAATAAATTCTGAAAAATCAAATAAAAAATGAACACACAGCATCCCACATTACAATACAGCAAAACTCTGGTAGCATACTACAAATATACATAACAAAAATCAAACTGAGGGGCAGCACGGCTCAGTGGGAAGAGTGGTCGCCTGGTGATCGGAAGGCTGCAGGTTCGATCCCCACACCTGCAGAGAAGCGTGTCAAAGTGTCCTTGAGCAAGACACTGTTCCCCTGACTGCTCTGCTCTGTGACGGACTGGCAATCCTTCAATGTTGTATCCCCGTTTCGCTCAATGAGAACTGAGATAGGCTCCAGTTCCCCCGTGACCCGACTTTGGATAAGCGGTTGACAATGGATGGATGGATGGAAAAATCAAACTGACACACCAGACACAACATCTACACCCAGGGGGGAGGGTTAGTCACAAATTCCCATCCTCCTCAGATAAGTTTGACCGATAACTCACATTTATGTCGAAACAAGAGGAAAAAATTGTCCTATGCATTTAACCCATACTATTATATAGGAACAGTGAGCAGCTGCAGCACCCAGGGAGCAGTTGGGGGGGGGGCAGTGTCTTGCTCAAGGGCACATCAACCAGCTTTCAGAAGGAGCCGGGGATCAAACCAGCAACCTTCTCATTACCAGACGACCAGTTCTACCTCCTGAGCCTTGGCACTCGTACACTTGAGTCAACCATCTCCGAACTCCCAGTAGTTGAACGCATCCTCAAAGAATTTACTTTATATCCAAGGAGTTACTCTCCTATTAACAAAGCTTTTCCCATTTTTACCAACTTTTTAAAAACCTAAGGGACCGGCTGTCAGATTGCCATTGATAATAGATAAAATACCAGTACTCAGTGTGTCAAAGAAGGTTTTTTTTCAGCGCTGTGTTGGAAATACATCATAGGATAAGTGGCACACTTTGACATACAGTCACCACTGGAATTGAGAGAGAAATGGGCTCTGACAACAAAAATCCCACTTGTCCCGCTCACAGTTGAAAGCCAGTAAGCGGCTTTGATCTGAAGCCTGATGTGCCAAACCCTTTAGCCAAAACAGGAACAGCGATATCTTGCTGCAGCAGTCGCCATCTTAGACCACTTTGCCGGTGACATGTGGTGAAATAACACGGGCCCATTTGGTTCCAATATGAGCCCTTGGACACACAAGATGAAGCCGGTTTATCAGTTTTCTATTGTTACTTGTGTGTGGCTCTTTTTCGGCCTTGGCTTGAATTGTCCTATTGGATGAGAGCCATAGACCAGGGCTCATAATGTGGAAGTGTGTGATAAGTGTGAAACGAATGACTGAATGGAGCAATGTTTATCTCCCACCGTGACCACTCACAACAGCAGTCGCACCGAGAGATAGTTCTCGAGAGACAATGACCTCATAAGAATTTCTCTCGTAAAGTGATTATCTTCCCATTTTGCTATTGATTCTACGTTGACAAAGCCAAAGCGAACACGGGGTCTGGAGCTCACCTTTGGGGCTTGACCCGTTCGAGGTAGTTCAAGAGAAAAATATGACATCTTTATTAATCCTGTTTATATTTAATCTATTCAGTTTAAACAAATCAATTTCCAATTCTGCAAAGTTTAAGTTTGTGTATTTAGCTCGTGTATCGCTGACGTGTATTTAGAATGCAATGGAATGGATGGGGCTCTGGTGCTCTCAGATTATGTACATAATGAATTCCTACTTCGTGTACACAATATGGAAAGGTACACGACGCTCTGTCGAAATCTTATAAAGTCTTCCAGCCTTTTTCTTACTCGTGTTGACTTCTTAGACCTGCAGCCTCCAGAGGCTTTATAATTCAGTAATGGCCATGAAGCTGCCTATAGCCTGGTGATGTTGACCCTTGACCTTATCCCTACCACACGTGTTTTTGACCCAAGACAATGAGACCCCCCCCTTTTCTCTGTCTCCTATTTGTGTTTGTTTGTTTTAGTCTGATATTATTGTCTTACTGAATGGTTTGGATTGGCTTTGTTTGTTTGTTTAATTGTTTGTTGTTGTTTTTGGTGCCCC
>OMLC01068042.1:3057-13217 GCA_900302585.1 Regalecus glesne | reverse complement strand
TCCCCACACACACACACACAAAATGGGTATAAAAAATAAGGGATAAAGGCAAGAATACAAACCAATGACTCAAGTATAAAAAGCTATAACATAATGTGAAAATATGATCAGTATTCAAAGATACAACTCAAGTGTTGATCAGATATTGAAGAGATGGAAAGATTGTACTGCTGTTTGTGTGCAGTTTATTTACTGAGACTATCTGTGTATGTGTGTTTCTGTGTGTGTGTGTGTGTGTGTGTGTGCGCTATCTGTTTTGTTTGGCCTGTGTTCTATTTTCTTGTCTGTGCCTTTGCCTGTTGATGTCCATGTGTATTTATGTGTCATACCTGTACCAAGTGGATGAGAGTGGTGAGTATAGCACATCGAAGCATGTTGTGCTCTTCAGATTGTTTCCAAAGCAGTGGCAGGTACTGAACCAGACAGCCCACATATGGCCGGATCTGATGTAAAGAAAATGACAACTCATTGTGATCATACATCAACTTTTATCACCAGAAACAGCTCTATTCGCTGGAGGCTGAAAAAATACACTGTCTTTTTAGATCTTTATAGCCATCAGATATATGGATATAGATATTCTTTAAATCAAGTATTGTTGTTTTATTTCTTAAATGACAAAAAAATAGTATTGTTTTGTTGGTGGCGTCTGGTCACAAATGTGGGCCCCTATCGACCTAAAAATATCACTAAGTTTTATTATTTGTACTGGCATGACCAGATCTTCTTCCTACGAGCTTTAAGAGGTAAAAAATATATATTTGGAGCCATTTAAAAACCACACTGTTGGGATCAGGTCATGGTAGGTACTAAAACTCGTAGTGCTCTGAAGTTGTGCTACATAAGACAGAGATGATGTCTATTCTACTGATTTAGTCTTTTCTGTGTGATTTACTACTTGGGCCAAGTTTCTTGAAACTACGTGCACAAAAAGGTCATTCATAAATTCTTCATAAAAAGGAGATAGATGCAAGACCATGGCTGCCAACTGAGACCCAGGATGGATGCTTTAGCTATCATTTTACTGTAAATTTAGAAGAAAAAAAAACAATGGCACAAAGAGCTAAAGATTTAGGTTCTCTTGTACAGCAGGCCAAAACTAAAATTCACAAATGAATTGAATTATGGACTTCAGATTTAGGGGCTTCCATTTTGCTTATGCACACTTCTCTCCCTTCTCTCAATTTCCCCTCATCTCTCACAAGGTCCATGGATCATACAGGGTTTTTGCTTCACTTCATTACACAGTTTTAAGGCTAGGACTAGGGTGAATAGTAATAAAATGTGATGTAATGCTTTTGAGCATCAGGCAAATAAAAATTTCTTGGGTCACATGACTTGACTCTAGTCCATCTTAAGTACCAAATGTGATGACAATGCAGACTGCCTGCATACCAGCTTTAGCAGAAGACAAAGTGGAACTTTAATGTAGTTGGCAATCCATAGACGTTATTTTTTCCCCAGTGAATCTTAGATATGGGAACATAATTCTTATGAATGATTTTCTAATTATAGGTGATACACATTATTCACATTATACTGCTGCCTTCAACAAGGCAATGTGAGAAGTGTTGTGACTAGCCTAGTATTGATGCATGTTAAAAAAAACTCCATTGAATCTTAAAGCCTAAAGCACTGGGATAATGCTGAAGCCATCTGCGTAGAATATATAGGACAGAGTGTGAACACCAGCTACCAAGGGTGTGAGACAATCTTGTTCATTGAATCTGTACGTTTTTGGTTGTTTATTTTTGGGAGGTTCAAATTTGTATATACTGTGGTAGAGATGCTTTGCCAGGGTTGAAAACATAGGTGTTATCACCGTAATTCTGAAGAAGAATGATACCGTAGGTCCTGGGGTTGGAGTGGGAGGGCGGTTTTTTTGTCAATGTTTCTGTCCCCCACTATCCGGAACTTGTCCCCTCAAAACATCTAAACGTGAACCCCCCTCAAAAACCAACAACAACAGGAGGGTTCAGTTGAAAATCAGTTTTAAGGTTTGGCAGTTAGCTGGATATTATTTCATGGTCATAGGAAATAAAAACATAGGGCCATATAAGCAATTCAGTGGCAAAATCGAAATTTCCTCATAATTTTAAATGTAAGCATATATTACAGTACAGGTCGCTTGTGGGCTTGTAATTTACAAGTTTCATTCGGGAGTTGGATTCCCTATCGATTCATACGGTATATACTTTTGTATGAGAATATAAAAAAGAATTAATTCAAGAACTAGTTCTAGTGGGTAAAGCAGTCATCTGTCAATTAGAAAGTTGCATGTTTGATCCAAGCACCTGTAGAGAAGCATGCTGAAGTATCCTTGAGCAAGACACTGTTCCCCTAACTGCTCTGCCCTGTGATAGACTGGTGACCTATTCACCGCCTTTCACCCAGTGAGACTGAGATGGACTCCAGTTACCCTGCGACCCGATTTCAGATAAAGAGTTGACAATTGATGGATGGATGGATGGATGGATCCATTTCAGGCATGATGTTTGTTTTCTGGTGCCATGGTCGTCCAAAGCTATTTCAAGGTGAGATATTTTATATTGGCCCTGTAATGTTTTGTTTTTTTTCGTTTGTGTTTTCAATAAAAACTTAGTACGTCTGAGCAGAACCAACAAATGTTATTTAGCTTTCTATCTATACAGTGCCATATTTCCACCATTTATATAGCTTATTTTTGTATTTACCAAAGAGTCAGTTACCAGACAAACCCTTCTACTTCCTGAGCCCATGTTGACCAAACTACATTTCTTTTATGAGCAATGCTCTTCATTAGCTTATTTGACCTTCAAAAAACATCTGACCTCTCACCTGGATGTTGACCCTTTCAATGACACAGGAGATGACATGGAGCACCTGCATCTTGGTATCGCACTCTGTCACCTGCTGCAACAGCTGGAAGAGGAGCCCAAAGATAGACTCCAAGTACTGCGCAGACGGAACAGAGAAAAAGAGAGCAAGGCTCAAGGAGGAGGGTGATTAACAATATATGGATTAAGCAGAAATGGTTAAATTCCTAGGGAGAAATCATTTTCTCAAGGCTATATTCTCATTGCGTAATTTCCATTTTATTCAATTTTGTAAAATCCTATTACAACTTAGTAATTCCAAACATTGCAGCAAGAGGTGTACTCACTGGGAGGAACTGTTCTGTTGTAAACTCGAAGTCATCAACTGGTGAAGATACATTAAGGAAGAGTGTGTGTGGGTTCCCTCCGAGAGGGTTTTGAACAACATCACAGGCATACCTGACATCATCACTGCTCTGACATAGCATGACTGCCATCGCTTTATACTGTAAGGTGAAGTGGCATCACGAATATACATTCAACAAGGAACCGTGATGAAGTTACTCTTACAAAAATGAAGCTTGATATGAGGCATAATTTACAAATGGGAAGGATATTGAGTTTCAGAGTAGTAGCCGTCTCAATCCGCACCTATAAAAATATTAAAAAAAACACAAAAACAAAATGTGAGGATCTTTCAAACAAAATATACACCAAGCTCAGACATAACAAAAATATTGTTTGAGTTGTTACAGCATTAAAACTACTAGAAAATAGTTATGGTCTGAGAAATGAAAATGAAAAAAACAAAATCGAAACAATGACTGGGACGGATGCAATGTACATATGTGCATGTGTTGAATTGCAAATGTAGCTATAAAACCAAATAACTAATCACATTCACCAGCCTAAAGAAAAACTAAAACGGACCCATGAACACCCAGTGTAAACAATCAAAGACCCTTTTCTTTATTCAAGCTGTGCGTGTAAGTGTGTGTCAGAAAGCAAGCCTAAATCAACCTTTCTTGTGTTCCTAAATCCCTTTGAAATCTCCTCTGCACCTCACAGTATCTCAGTGACAGCACGAGGCTAATCAGCAGGCAAAGAGTCACGAGATGAATTAGGTGAGAAGTAAAGAGAACAAAGTGTGGAGAAAGCGGTGAGTGAAGGGAATTCCATTACAGCCAGACAATAGCCTCGCTGTCATAAACGCCAAGGCATAGGTCAGAGGGGTAGCGCGGTTGTCTGGTGATCGGAAGGTTACAGGTTGGATCCCCAGACCTGCAGAAAGCATCTCGAGGTGTCCTTGAGTAAGTCACTCGACCCCTAACTGCTGCCCGAGTGTCACATATTGGCAGCTCACTGCTCCTATACAATGGGATGGGTTAAAATGCAGAGAATTCCAAATTTCTCCTTGTGGGACTGATAAGGGAATCCATTATTATAATTAGACACAAATCCGCTCATGTGGCACTGTGGCCACATGGGTAAATTCTGAGCAAGTATTCCATGTTATAGCAGAAACAGTATGCATGTGATTTGTAAGCTATATGAATGTGTGATGTGCAAGATCAACAACATGCGTAAATGGTCGCGTTCCATGTCGGGAATGGGATGGAAATCTTGCCTATTTGTCTTTTATTGAGGAGAAACCAGATGAAGGTTATGTCAGGTCATTTCTGGGGTATTTTGTCTACATTCACCTTGCTTTGGGCTTGACGTTGTCTCTCTGGGGTTTTTTTTCTTCCTTCCTTCTCGCTTTTCCTCATGCTTCCCTAACCTTCCTTCTTTCTCTTCGTTTCTGTCAGCTGTACCCGCTTGTGCCTATTAACTGCACTGTACTTTAGTAATGAACTGTACTCTTTCCTTTATCAGACACTTCACAGGCAACAGCTTTGTTCAAGTCTGCCTCATGGCTCAGCTGAAAGAGTTCGGGCCCTGCTTTGATGTACTAAGTGAAGCGTCACAATGTTGGCTTTGGCTCCAGCAAGAGCACTTTGACATTTCAAGTAAGTCGGTTAATTATTTGTGCAGCTGCTCTGCGTCACTCAAGAGTAACTGGCACTCATAGCCATAGCCCATACCCTATTCTGAAGTGAAGGGGAATACATTTGCATAAGTTGACTGACGCAATATAAATACAATGTTTACTACACAAAAGGTACCACAAAATACAAATAGGTACTAAAAGTCTGATTTTCCATTATCAAGGTCAACAATCCACTGATTTATTGACTGAATGAAATATTCCCCGTTTGAAGAAATACGCTGATGATTATTTGACCATAATAAGAATATAAAGTAAAAACCTAATCATGATAGAAAAAAAGAGAAAGCCACATTATGATACCAATACACCAACCGTGAAAAGGCCATTTTGCTCAATCAAAGGAATAAATGTGGTCTTTACTTAAGTGATGCAATAGAGGCTTTTTTCCCCCTTTGAAAACACCAAGTCTAATTTATTGAGAAAGATAAGAGTAAATTGGTTTAGAATTTCAAATGAAACTGTTCAGACAAGAATTGTGAAATTGACTAAATGTTTGGATTGAGATCAAGCCTCCATCCATTCACCCATTATCAACCGCTTATCTGAAGTCGGGTCACGGGGGAACTGGAGCCTATCTCCGTTCTCATTGGGCGAAAAGTGGGGAGAGGCCAAGGCAGGGCAGAGCAATTAGGGGAATAGTGTTTTGCTCAGGGAAACTTTGAAACGCTTCTCTGGAGGTGCAGGGATTGAACCTGCAACCTTCTTATTGCCAGAGAACTCTACCCACTGAGCCATGCCACCCCGAGAACCAAGCCTAAATAATGGAATCTTTAACATGAGTAAAAGCAATAAAAACATGTGTGTGTGTGTGTGTGTCCGCTGGTGGCAAGACCTTTTCCTTTCAAGCCCCATTCTTGTGGAATAACCTGCATGCTGCAGTTGGACAATCAGAATCTGTTGAGTCCTTTAAATCGGAACTTAAGACATATTTTTGTCAACAAATAGATGACTACATTTGATATACAACCTGTACTGCTTGGCGGGTGAGTCTCTGCCTCAATGAGTTCACCAAATAATCTTTCCACAGATTAGATTCTACATTACAGAGCATATGGGGTGGCATAGTTCAGTGGGTAGAGTTGTCTGGCAATCGGGAAGCTGCAGGTCCATTCCCTGGTCTAGAGTAAGCATGTCGAAGTGTCCTTGAGCAAGGCACCATTCCCCTAACCGCTCCCTGAGCACCATATGGTAGCAGCTCACTACTCCTATACAATAGGATGGGTTAAAAATGCAGAGAACTGTACATTTCTCCCTGTGGAACTGATTAAGGGATTTTTTAAAAAGACAGCTCTATTCTTACATTTACCTATTCTATAACTTATTCTGTTATACCTATTGATTTATACATATATTTTTGCTTTATATGTAGGTGTATGTATACATACATACATATATACATGTGTGTGTGTGTGTGTGTGTGTGTGTGTGTATGTATGTATGTATGTATATATATATACACAACTTTATTTTATCTTAATCCCATGTTTCTGTGAAGGAGTCTCCTAGCCAAAGAATATTACACAATGTACTCGTACAACTGGAGTGACAATAAACATCTTGAATCAGTTGCTTTCAAAACCCAGAACATGCTGTGCCAAAAATTGGTTCACCCCAAGGATCAGGTCCCCTGGCACAAACAAGAGTAATCTAATGTATGATGTTAAGTTCCAGGAGGATTGCTGTAATTTGTACATCAGGGAAACAAAAAAAAACACTGGCCAAGAGGATGGCACAATACAGGAGAGCCAACACATCAGGCCAGGAGTGCAGATTACACCCATCTACAGGCCAGTGGTCACTCATTCAAGGATGAGGATATAAACATCCTTCAAAGGGAGGAACGCTGGTTTGAACAGGGAGTCAAAGAGAGCATCTATGTAAAGATGGAAGAGCCACCATTAAATGGGGGGAGCACTAAGATTACATCTGTCACCATCTTACAATGCTGTGATTGCAGCTATTCCTCAATCTTCTGAATAGCAGTCATCACTAGTGAATGCACAGTCAATGGCTAAATTGCATATGAAACCATCCTTTGTTATGGCCGTTATGCAATTGTATTGTTTATAAGGTAAGGGTGGGGAGGCCAGTAGTCAAGCTCAAACTGAAGATGTAACTTGTATGAGTGATGAAACATTTCTATCAATAAATGTTGTATCCAGATGACCGGATTCAACAATTTTGTAGTTGATATTTTAGGTTTACAAATAATGAAATACTTCTCTGAAAAACACAGGTTACACATTTTACCATTGGCTGAGAATGCCTTGTAAAATGTGTAATGGGATCTCTTGTAATGTGTGTAATGTAACGACAATTTATTCAATGAAGCAATTACTTGCATGACTAAGTAAAGCAAAGTAAACAAAAACAGAATTTGTCCTTGTCTTCTCAATAAAAAAGCAATGTGCTGACTGCATACCAGTGCCGAGTGCACACAATGACAAGACCATTATTTACCGGTGAGAACTAAAACACATCCACAGCCAATGTACACGTATCAAGGAAATTAAAAAGGTCTGGCATTGCAGACTACTTTCAAGACACTCATGTATGAGCAAGCTGGCATTCTGCTAAACCGTATTTAAACATTGCAAAATGAAGAATAATTTGAATTGATTTGGATATTTGCAACATATTTCTTAACAATGTCAAAAATGAATGATATCCTTATCAATCAGGGCACAATTTGAATTGGAGACACAAATCATCTCATTTGTCGAATGGCTGCTACTCTACACTGGTGAAATGATGGAAGTAATTGTTTGCATTTATAATCCATCATGTCACTCACTTGGTCTGAACGTACTGAAAAGAGAGTATTAATAGGGACCTAAAAAAATTTCAAATCATTGCAACTTGGCTATTACTTTATCAATCTGCTTTCACTATTGACAGCTTATCTATATCCCCTTCCTGTAATCACCCTAAAGCTATCATTTTCATGTCATCTTCACGGTACAAAACTGGCATCACTTGGTACATTACACAATTCTATTACTAAAGACCTGCCAGAATGGGATTTAAGGCTTCAAAGAAGGTTCAAGTCCTCCATCCCAATCTTCTCCTTACCCCTCCGGGATGTCTCCGAAACTTTGACAACACATTTCACTCCTGCTGAGCCTGTCATTAGGGGAGTGGTGACTGCAACCGATGGAAAGTGGGCAAAATTGGAGCAAAATTAGCTAAGGAGTATGATGCTGGCTTAACGGTACACTACAAAGCCTTCTCTCGACCCGAGGAGGCTGAAACGCACTGAAAACCAACAGAAGTAATCATCTCACAAAAACATATCTTTGTGCGGAATTTGTGAAGTGAAAAGGGCAGCTGGTCTGCTCGAATGGAGGAAATGTAAGTGGAAATTATGATTGCGGGACAGACCGCTAGCAACAGGCATCTAATTCTGAACATTAATCATACAGACACAGACATTTAGGGACTTCCAACAGATAAGTAACTACAAAATTCAACAAAGATAATCAGACTCAGAAAGTATGGCTAAACTCTACCCAATTAACTCACAAGGGCATTTCCAAAAGTAGCGATTGCCTTGAATTAGGCTGTGAAAATTGTATCAAATTCTTCACACATTTAAAATCAATTACTCAGTTTCGATTATGAAGAGGTACAGTCTACCAAATGAGTGAATGGCTTATGAGGCCGGTCCCCTTAACCTTGACAAAATGTAATTTAAAGTCAAGATGTCAATGTCAATGCAAAAGCTACTTCAAAAGCAAAAATCTAGTGTGTAGGGTTTACTCACGTTGTGCAAGACAATCCTCATTATTGACATGTGAAAAGTCTATTATGAAGTATTGAAGCCTGAAGTCTCAGAGTCAAAATATTCCCAAAGACAAAGCTTCAAAATAATAATCAATTGTATGGAAAAACCTCTTTTCATGCCCAATAATCCAGGTAGTGAAAAGGTAAAAATAGTCGGAATCAGGTCATCAAATGAATAAGACACATTCTTGACCAAAAAAATAATACAAGTCCTTGGTTGAACCTGTTTGGGCTTGTAGTGGAACTAGACTACTTATAGCCACAAGTGAAATAGAAGCTCTTTTCTCAGGCTGTTTGTACTGCTGACTAAATAATATGCAACAAATTGAAGGCCCGTTTGATTCGTTAGAGTGGTTTCAGGGCAGGTTGGCACTATACAGTGAGCAGTGCAGTGATTGGGGACAAGAGAACAGTTCAAGGGGGGGAAAAATCACCTCAGCATGTGAACAGTGGCTTACAACCTTTACAACTTTGTGTGTGTGTGTGTGTGTGTGTGCGCGCGCATGCGCGCGTTTGGATGTTCATTTGTGCCTGTCTTACCACCAGATCAGGATCCTGCATGAGGTTGAGGATGACCTCATAGAGCATGGGTCGGAGGTCAGATTTGAATTTAACAGAGATCCATTGACCAATCAGCCAAATGACTCTTCGCCGAATCAGCTTGTACCTAAAGAATATAGGTGAAAGAGGGAATCAAGGACCGAGGAAAAAGAGATGGGGAGATATCAGGAAACAAAGTTTAAAAAAGGGGAAACAAAGAGTGAAAAACAAAAAGAGATATGAATAAAGGACAAGGTAGATTTGGAAAGGAGTGGAGAATAAGATGGAAGAGAGAGGGGAAGAAGGGGAGACAGAGGCACAAGTAAGAGGGAATCAAACGAGGGAGAGAATAAATGACGCAGACAAAGGAGGAAAAGGAAAAGGCATGTGTTAATGTTGATAGCTGTGAAATCATTTTAAAAAACACCTCTTTGCTCTTCATCTTTATCATAATGCTGACAGATGAGAACAACCTGTTCTTGACTCTCATCTCGACAATGTAAGTACGTGTAAGTGTAAGCTCCATTAAAAGAGACAAATCAACATTTTGGATGAAGAAATCGGCAGTGCCATTATTTGCTGGGCCCAATCTACTTTATCATGGGCCGAGTCTGGTACAGACTGCAGTCTTATGTATGCTCTATTGGAGAAAGAATCATGTCTCTGTCTCCCTAACACTTTGCCAAGTCTACCAGACTATGGTTAATGTTAAACTAAATCACTGTGTGTACGTGTGTAGAGGCACAGGCAGTGACACTACTGAACAAGTTATTTAAGACTACAGAGTTCACTCTGATTCATAAAAATGGCTTGAAAAGAGTGAGTGAGAGAGAGAGAGAGAGAGAGAGAAAGAAAGAGAGAGAGAGAGAGAGAGAGAGAGAGAGAGAGAGAGAGAGAGAAATGGAAATTGGGCTAAATTGAAATTCTGCTACTGCAGAGTCTATCAAAGCGTGAACTGGACATGGTCCCCACAGCTTTAACCCTTTGTATCA
>OMLC01068041.1:0-10535 GCA_900302585.1 Regalecus glesne | reverse complement strand
ACTACTACTACTACTACAAGTACTACTACTACTGCTGCTACTACTACTACTACTACTACTGCTGCTACTACTACTACTACTACTACTACTACTACTACTACTACTACTACTACTACTACTGCTACTACTACTACTACTACTACTGCTACTACTACTACTAGTAGTAATAATAATAATAATAATAATAATAAAGGGGGGCATGGCTTAATGGGTAGAGCGGTCGCCTGGCGATCAGCAGGTTGCAGGTTCGATTCCCGCACCTGCAGAGAAGCGTGTCGAGGTGTCCTTGAGCAAGACACTGTTCCCCTAACTGCTCTGCCCTGTGATAGACTGGCGACCTATACAGGGTGTACCCCGCCTTTCACCCAATGAGAACGGAGATAGGCTCCAGTTCCCCTGCAACCCGATTTCAGATGAGCGGTTGACGATGGATGGATGGATAATAATAATAATAATAATAATAATAATAATGGCCACATAAAAAATAACAAAAATAATAATAATATAACTATTCTCCTTTATAGGGACAGTGCATATTAATGAGCACTCAGAATGTAAACACCAGATTTAGCCACCAGGCTGATTTTCATATGTTCTCCCAAGCAATAAAAAGCGTTCACTATCTTACTCAAGGACACTCCAATATGCTTTCTGATGGAACTGGGGATCAAACCCCCAATCTTTCGATTACCGGATAACTACCCTACCTCCTGAGCTATGCCACCCCATAGCTCTGCCCCATACTGGCCAGAGGGTGGGTATCAACAGTGCACTACAGTAGATTGTAGTTATTGAGAAAGCAAATGAATAAAATGAATGAATCAATGTGAAAAACAACAACAGATGGAACAGAAAGAACGATCAGAAGATGGAAGAAGCCTCTTCAATGTTGGATGATATGAAAGAAAAAGATAAAAAGGGGAAGAAAAAATCTTAACCTTATCTGGAAACCTTGAGGTAATTGACGGATGCATATTAAAATAAATGTGTGAGAAAAAGACCAACAAATGAACAACTTGACTCAGTGGTCTCAAACCTTTTTGTCAGTTGTTATGTACAGATGCTGGAGGATGGAGTCCAACAGTAGATTCTTGTTCACTTTGTCTCCCGTTACGTCACCTGGTGTCCGGCCGTACACCTCTGGGTTTCTTGACAGATGTATCTTCAGCACCTAGCAGCCAGAGAGGAAAGGAAAGCCTCTTTATTTGGCCATCATATTCTTAGAATGAAATTTGCTCTCTGCATTTAACCCCTCCTATTTCATCAGAGCATTGGGCAGCTGCGGTGCCAGGGGACACGTTAAGGCTCTCAGAAAGCTTTCAGTAAATCAGCTCCAAGGCTTTTCCAGAACTTGAATCCTCATCCTCAGTACGACAAGTGCACATAAATTGATGAAGACAACAACACCTGCAACAGATGGCCAAAGCGATAAAGGATGGACGAGCTGAGTAAAGACGAAGCTATACCAGCTGATTTTACTGGTCCTCCTCTCTATGGCTCCATCTGCAGCTACATCATCATGATGTAGGCTGTCCATGATGATGGCTGAAGGCTTTAAGTGTGGAGGGGCTGTCGTGGATGACACGTCTTTTCAACATCATGTGGCATTCCAGGGCAGTGTCTAAGGAGGGGCAGACCGGGGTGGTGGTCCCAGTGTTCAACAAAGGGGGACCAGAGGGTGTGTGGTAATTACAGAGGCATCACATTACTCAGCTTCCCTGGGAAAGTCTACTCTAAGGCGCTGGAAAGGAGGGTCCGGCCAATAGTGGAACCACAGATTAAAGAGGAACAATGTGGATTCCGTCCTGGTCGTGGAACAACAGACCAGCTCTTTACGCTCGAAAGGATCCTGGTGGGGCCTGGGAGTATGCCCATCCAGTCCACATGTGTTTTGTAGATCTGGAGATGGATTATGACCGGGTCCCCCAGGAGATATTGTGGGAGGGGCTGTGGGAGTATTGGATAAGGGGGTCACTACTCAGGGCTATCCAATCTCTCTATGCCCAAAACGGATCTGTGTCTGGGTTCTAGGTAGTAAGTCCGACTCGTTCCCGGTGGGGATTGGCCTCCACCAGGGCTGGTCCTTGTCATCTATCCTGTTTGTGATATTCATGGATAGGATCTCGAGGCGTAGTCATGGAGGAGCGGGGATGCAGTTCACTGAGGATTGCATCACTGCTTTTGGCATATGATGGGGTTCTGATGATATCATCGGTCTGTGACCTTCAATACTCATTGGATCAGTTTGTAGTTAAGTGTGAAGCAGCTGGGATGAGGATCAGCACCTCTAAATCTGAGACTATGGTTCTTAGCAGGAACCCGTGGATTGCCAATTCTGAGTAGGGAATGAGTCCTTACCCCAAGTGAGGGAGTTCAAGTATCTTGGGGTCTTGTTCTCAAGAGAAGGGAAGATGGAACATAAGTTGGACTGGAGAATCACTGTTACTGGAGGGGAATTATGTTCACTTTACCAAACCGCTGTGACAAAAAGAGTTGAGCTAGAAGTTAATATTTTTCCCTACTCTTACCCATGGCCATGGAAGTTGGCTCATGACAGAAAGAAGGAGATTGTGGATAAAAGCCGCCAAAATGGGTTTTCTCTGGAGGGGGACTTGTAGTAGAGCCGCTGCTGCTTCAAGAGGAAAAGGAGCCAGTTGAGGTGGTTTGGGTATCTTATAGGGAGGCCACCTGGCTGCCTCCCTAATGAGGTGTTCCAGGCACATCCAGCTGGGAGTAGACATGGGGTAGAACCAAGGACCAGGTGGAGGGATTACATCTCTAAGCTGGCCTGGCAATGCCTTGGGACCCCCTTAGTCAGAGCTGGTAAATGTAACAAGGAAAAGGGAAGCTTGGAGTTTCCAGCTGGAACTGCTGCCATCACAACCCAGCTCCAGATAATCAATTAATGATGGATGGATATCTACATCTTCTTTTGTATTTTTATGGTGTCTGGACTGTGTTGCCCAATATAGCTATCTCATATAAGTGTGCCCCCTACGTGGGTTGCATTATCATCCTGAGGTTCTAGTACAGCATTGGTCTATGCAAAATGTGAAATCCAAAAGCAAGATTTTCCCTTCTGTAGACAAAAAAAAATAAAATAAAGAGAAATTTACCTCTCCCGTCGAAGTGCCCAGGAATGCCACCGTATGATCCATTTCCACAGCTACAGCCACGGCTGTCATGTGACCCTTGCGGACTACCAGGGGCTCGGTGCTCAGGGCAAACTCAGACTTGCTGGCTAATGGAGAGGGCAGGAACTCAGCTCCACACTTGTACGTGATCAACATGTTGTTCTAATGGAGAAGGGATTAAAGGGAAGCCGTGTTACTGAGGGGCGACATGGTGATTTAGAAAAAAAAAGAAAATATAGGATTTGTGTATTGCATCAAATATTTTCTCTAATGCTAAAATTCATTTCCAAATGATTTTCCTATAAATTAACATAAATAATAAACTTGGATGTTGTGATTTTTTTCCAAATCAGTGTCATAAATGGGACTTGTGAGGGACCTTCGCCCAGTTGTCTATCCACAATTTTATTCATTTTTGAGTCATTGAGCTGGGACACACAAAATTTCTGACAAAGCAATTTTGCTTTTCATGGTTAAGGTTGAATCCAGGCAACTACATCGACTTCGGCTGGGTTTATATGTTGTTGGCCCATTAGTCACCCACAGTCTAAATAAAGACCCATAGAAAACCCCGACAATGTGAATAAGCCTGTCCCAGCACTCACTGGGCAAAAGGCAGGGAAACACTCTGAGTAGTTTGCCATTCCATCACAGGACTTGAGCAATAAGAGGTTCCGTGTCTTGCTCAAAGACACTTTGACAAACTTTCTGGAGGGGCTGGGAATCAAACCATCAATCTTCCATTTACAAGGTGACTACCCTACCTTTGTGTTGGCTTTTTTACACATGAATAGGGTGTCTTTCTTTTTTTGTCACTTTCTTCCCATTTTCCTCTCTTCTCCACTGCCTCTCTTCTGTCACTGTCAATCTCTCTCCAACACTCTCTCACACATACACTCCCAGAATCCTTTTCACCTGGTTACTGTTGCTACACAGTTCTTCAGACTTGGAGGAGTAGGGCGAGTAGACAGCAGCCTTATTGTCGATGATACCATTGTTCATATAGCAGGCTCCTATGATCTCCACCAGCCTCTGGTTGATGGAGTGCAGAGGGTACATGCCTGAAGATGGGACAAGGTACAGCAAGTAAGATGGTGAATATTGGAGTTGAAACTTTTTGTAATTATTGGAGTTTCTTGATAAAACATTGCATTCATGCTCACTATTTTACTGTAGTTCATAAGGACTGTTTGACTATGTCATACTATATAAATGATTCTTTTAAGTTTCTTTAATATTATAGTTCCAAATGACACTACACTACAGTGGATTATGGGGGTTTCTCCGAATGGATTTCTCATTAACCGCTTCACCACACATCCCAACGGATTGATCGTTTTTAGGGTGATGTATCTGACAGAGACTGCTCTCTCAAAACAAACAACATATAATTAACAATGATTCAAACAGAAGTAGATACAGGCAAAATATCCACATTGTGCAGCCTTTGTAGCATGACTTAAGCTGTAATAGTATTCTAATAGTAAAAGTATAATATTGGTAAATAATATTTAATTTCATTGTGTGATAAGATGTCTGCATGCAACTTGAACTGCCAATGTGTGCCCCCCCGCGCGCGCCTCTGTTCGGCTTTCAATTTGCTGCTATAACACTGCAAAAATCCTCTTGTTGGCCAAATAAAGGGATATTCTATCTCATCCTATCTTATCTTATAACATGAGTTCCATACCAAAGTATTCAACAAGGTGAATTATCATTCCACTGTGCAATATAAGCATTCCCTTTTTGCAACTGTGTAACTTGAACTTCTGAGTCTGTATTTACTGTATATACTGTTCATATTTATATCTCCCCTCGTTTATATTGCTTCTATTTTCATACCTCTTTAGATTTATGCATAGATCTAGGCATTTTGGGCAAACTGCTGAGCAATATTGACAACATTGTTGTCGTAATCCAACACATGTAATGGTGTGTGTGTGTGTGTGTATGTGCATGTGTATCCAATAATTCAATATTATCCAAGCTTCTATTGATCCTTTTCAAGCTACATTTCTATTTAAACATATTGCATTTGGTAAATGCTATTTGTAAATAACCTATGATAGTCTCTCAACACAAGGTACAGTGAAATTCCACTTCATTGGTGAGAAGTAGATAAGAGCCAAAATCAGCATTATCTATTAGCATGCTGATGATACGTACACATAGATGAGCTGGATGGGTCTTCGTCAGAACTGAAGGTGATAAACAAAACCTTGTCGGAGGGTGAAATCTTTCCATACTGTCCCGATTCTGTCATGGTCTCGGCCAGAACCTTACCTGGTGTTGCCACATAGGCAGCCTGGGACACGAGAAGAATGTTTGGTGACAAAAGGCTTGAAGTTAGAAACTCACCGCTTCATTTTAGACATTCAGCTTACAGTCTTAACTAAGGTGATGTACAATAAGCATAGCAGTCGAGTAATGTTAAAACCTGAAACCCCTCACTGTAAAACAAAACATCGGATTTTCTGAATTGGCCCTAATAAAAACTACATAAGAGAATATGGAATGATAGCGTAAGTAGCATTAGTATTAGCAGAATGTCTATCATAGATTAAAAGCCTTAGCATTAGCAGCATGTCAATATTGCAAGTTCAATATTGCAAATTAATTCAAAGAAAAAAATCTTGGGCCCGCAAATGTATTTACAGGAAGCCTTTGGTGCTTTTTAGAGGGATGTCAATCTTTTTGAATTGGATAAACTTTAAGACCATCTGATCTAAATATCACCATGTCCCACTGATTGCATCATACACACATTCAACATTTGTAATTTGAACCAATCGCAGTTGAGGACTACATACCTGGGCTTTATTGTACTTGTTTGTAGCGCTACAGTTTAGCTGCAACTCGGTGTAAGAGTAATAACTGTGGTCTTCTTCGCACATCCTGGATATGAATGTGAAGTTCTTGGTGTCCTGCACACCCAGTGTCCGTGAAAACAGGAAGTACACAAAGCCACCATCTTTGAATGCGTAGCGAAAGTCGTGGAGGTATCGCAGGACAAAGGGATTGGCCTGAACGGCCGAGGCTTCAATGATGCTGTCAAAAACCACCCAATCAGCGTAATCCTGGAGGATGCGGGTAGAGATCAGCTTGGTGCTGTCGTGGCTGCCATAGCCCTTTCCAACCTGCAAATGGAAATGACAGGAATCCATACATCAGTGATGAATGCATGTGTGGTTTCAGGGTAGCAATTTCCACCCTCACAATCTGATTGGGCACCCCCAAAGCTGCTGCCACTTCATCGTTTTCCAGCTCGCAATTGGTTGGGATGTTAATTGCTGTACCGCAATTGGAGGAAAGTGTTATCCTCAAGAATTTGAACTTTGACGTCAATGGTTATACGTATGCATGCATGTAGCCTATCAGTTTATGTTGGCCTATTATTAGTAGAATATTTTTGCATATGAAATATTCCTTGCGCACATCAACAACACCTTGTGGCCACCTCTAGACATCTCTTTGACATCGCTGGGCCGCCAACCTAGTTTAAAATTCCTAGAACTGACACTCTGAGAATGCTGAAATATGGATTTTCAACTAGGTTGCACTCCCGGACACCTAAATAATGATGGAAAGATGGAGAGCAACACAATTGAGGTGTGTCTAGCAATGAAAACTAGCTGATCTCTAACGTATAGAGGCTAATGCAATGCTCGTTTTCTGCCCTATGTGACTTTGTGTTTGATTTCATTTTAAATTAACAGCCAGCATTTTAACGGCAGTATTTCTAATTCTTCCTTCTCAGCCTCTTTGAACTACATAATTTAACAGAAGTCTGCACTTTAAAATCAGGTAGAGAACAAAGCCGCCACGTGCATGTTAATAAACTTGCATCTGTGCTGTTATAATTGCCATTGTTGCAAAGAGAAAGCACGACTGTTTGGGTACTTCTCATCCTTAATCCATGCAGAGCCTTAACAACAACGGAATCTTATCTAATCATGTCCTCCTCACCAGAAACACAGTGAAGTTATCTTTGTCCTTGGTGATGAAGTGGGACATTACCCCCACCACCGACACGCTCTCCTCAGCGCTGGCCACGTAGGACTTCTCCCCATTGGTGTCGCTGAAGTAGAGCAGCTGCTCCACGTTGCTCAGGTTCCTTAGCGAGCAGATCCCCCTGAAAATGCTGCCGCAAACCACCAGCGTATCCTTGACACTGTGAGCCAGAAGCAGCTTGTTGTGGTTGTCCGTGTCCACAGCGTCCTCGCATGCGGTTGTGACCGGTGGTGTGCACTGCCGGTTGTCTGGCCTGGGTCCAGTCTTGGTCTGAGATTCGACCCCGAGGCGAGAGTTCAGTTGGTAAAGGGCATTGACGGCGCCAACATATAGGCGCCCTGTGTGAGGATCCATCACCACGTTGTTGATCAATGTCTTGGAGTTGAACACCAAAATAGAGGTGTGGCCATCACTGTGGGAGGAGCTACCATCACCTTGGGAGGGGCCAAGGTAAATAGTTGCTAAGGCAACCAGGCTACACCACCACACCCACCACCACTCCATATCTGTTAAGGGTGCACAAGAGAGAGAGAATTAGTATTCAACACCTGCGCAGAAATCTAATCACACTTGGATCAACTTAAGTTTAGGCTCCTTTACCAAAGAAGCCAGGACAAATCAAGTGTAATGAAGGCAACGACCGAGAGAAGACAGTCAAAAAAGAAAGTGCAGCATCAAGCAGAAAGTGCTTCTGATTAAACCCCAAAACAGATCTGGCAGGGGGAAAAGGATGGAAAAGAGATGGGAGGAAAAGGAAAGATGAGCCAAGGTAAAGACAAGAGAGCTGAGGTGATGAAGGTAGAGAGAGATGACAAAGACTTTGTGAGGGAAAACAGAGTGGTGCAATTAGCTGTCTGGCACACTGAGCATTTCCTTCCATTAGCCCCAATGGTTGTGTTTAATCATAGCTTTGGCTCGCCGCAAACAGCTTTCTAGTGACTGCTAAAAGCTACCAGAACAGAATAGACATGGTATTAGAAGGGTTTTCTGCCTAACATCATCACACAAACTATTACAAGATGTTTCCTGAGGGCAATTTCCCCAAGCATTCTGTTGAAAACAAATGTGGTGTTTTCCCCACTCTCCTAGTTGTGTTTATTTTCCATCCATCTATCCATCCACTGTCAACCACTTATCCTAAATCAGGTCACAGAATCATATGGGAGTCTATCCCAGACTTCATTTGGTGAAAGGACCCCAAAAAATGCTGGCCAGGTCGCCATTCCATCACAAAGCTCTGTTCATCTTATCAGCATGAAATGACTTCTTATCAGTACACAAACGACATCTTATATCCCTGCTAACCAAATTTCTAATTAGGGGGCGGTATATCTATGTGGGTAGAGCTGTTGTCTGGCGATCGGAAGGTCGCAGGTTCGATCCCCAACACTGTTCCCTAAACGGCTCTGCCCTGTGATGAACTGGCGACCTGTACAGGGTGTAACTCCCACCTTTCGCCCGGTGAGGACCGATACAGGCTCCAGTTCCCCCACGACCCGATTTAAGGGGTTTACAATGGATGGATGGATGGATGAGCTTTCTAATTGACACTAAACTTATCAAATAAATATGCCGTTAAGTAACGGACAACGTATTGAACATGCTTTTTTTTTTAATGGACTTGGAAAGTTGGCCACAGTCACCAATTGTGCTGTTATAAGAAAAGTTCCACATACGGCAAACAGGATTTTTTACATGATCTAAAGCACGCGGAATTCCCTGGCTGAAATGCAAATAAACTTGCCTCCAAAGCAGAATACACGTTACAGTGATATCACGTTGTGTTGATTGAAAGTGAATTTTTAATAATAGCAAGCCAAAGCCTATTCATGAAAGTAAGCCTGTGACTTAGAGAGCAACTAAACTCTGAACCATTCTACTGAGTTTGTTGACGTCTCTGATTTAAAAGCCATTTAAATGATAAAAACATGGCAGGGTGGTCCTGGTACTCTGTGGTGTAAGCATAGCAGGATTAACAAAGCTGTAGATAAAGAAATTTATAATGGACCTGTCGGATTATCTGCATGGACAGACAGAGCCACCAGGGACTGTATGACTCATGAGGTAGAGTGTTCATCTAGTAATCGGAGATTGGTGGTTCAATCCCCTTCCCCAGCAGAAAGTATGTCCAATTGTCTTTGAGCATGACCCTAACTCCTAACTGCTCCTGGAGGACTGTGGCTTGCTCACGGCTCCTACCTACAATGGGAGGTCTGTTTCACAGGCCACGTTAGTTCCAACTTCATGGGGGTGGCCATGGACTTAGATGGGGGCCTTAGGGAATAAAGCCCTGATGCCCGACGATGGGCTCGAACCCGCAGCCTCAAGCTCGTCAGTTACCAAAGTGGACACTCTGCTGCTGAGCTACACAATCCCTGCTCTTACATACATAAAGATGGGTCGAATGCAGGGACCTTTTTTTGTACATGTGTACAATTACAAATAAATAAAGTTTCTTCTTCATCTTTTTCTTCATCTTTTTCTTCACTGACAATTGCCAATAGCACTGTCAATGCTGGTTAATCCAGCAAGGGGGGGCCCGATTGGAGTAGCGGTCAGCCCTGTTCCCCTACAGCATGAAGGTTGTGGGTTTGAATCCTGTCTTATGTGTTGTCCGTGGGGAGGTTGCATGTTCTTCCTGTGTCCATGGGTTTGCTCCCACCATTGAAAAGACATGCATGTTAGGGTTATTACTCCTTGCCTTCTGTTCCCTTGAGCAAGGCAACAGAAAAAAAGAGCTGGAGCTGGTCCAGCTGCTCACTGCTCCTATACAATAGGATGGTTAAATGCAGAGAACGAGCTTCATTGTAAGAATATCTTTTGTTGCAGAGAAATCCAAATTTCCCCTTGTGGGACTGATAGGGACATCTATTTATTTATTTCATTAATACAGTGACAAAAGAAAGCAACTTTCTTCTATCTGACTATTATTTGCTACTATGCCAATATCCCAAAGTAACCGCCGGCCATATTTAAAACTTGATCCGTTTTTTTTACATTGTGGACGTCAGCAAATTCCCTAAAATGCCCTGGTGTTTAGTTGCAACTGGTGGTTTGATGATGGTGATGATAATAATAATAATAATAATAATTGTTTGTCACACAAGGGGAATTTTGCAGCTCTCTGCAGTTCTAATGTAATCCATTCTCTCCTCTGGGAGCAGTGAGCAGCCACCATGTGGCCCTCAGGGAACAGTTAGGGGATTAGAATCTTGCTCAAGGACACCTTGACATGCTTTCTGCAGGACCGGCGATCGAACCTGCAACCTTCTGATCACCAGATGACCGCTCTACCCATTGAGCTACACTGCCCCACAATTTCATGGGAAGCTTTTCAGATTTTTGAAGTGGATAAGGTGACAATCAGATGTTAAACATTTTAATATTAGA
>OMLC01068040.1:0-11089 GCA_900302585.1 Regalecus glesne | reverse complement strand
ACGGCTGTCTCCCTTTGTGCCTGTGATGGACGATCAACAGAGTGGTGCCTGCACACAGGAAGCTCCTGCTAATGTTACCCAGTGTGGGATCCATAGGTCACAGCTTAATTCGCCTGTCGAGAGTAAGATTCTCTCGCCCTCACGTCTCCCGCATCTCCTAATGCCCTGGCTTTAACGGTGGGCGCCTCTGTATTTAGGCTAGTGTCCCATGTGTGTGGATGAGTGTGTGTACTGTAATAGTTAAGTAATAAACATCCCGGTGTCAGCCCCCACTGTCCACACCACCACCCTCCCGTCATTGATGGCTGTGTTGCTGAGAATCATCTTGAGTTAGTGTTCTCTGCTCCAAAATGCTGAAAAAAAAGAAAAAGACAGAATCCCACACAGATTGCCCTACCAGGAGCAATCAATTATCATGCAAGACTTTATGAATCTCTGAAGCCTCTCATGGACTCTTTTTTTTCCATTGGGGGCATGAAGTGAGACTCAGTTTTGCAATCAAGTGGGATTTACCAACAGATGATTCATTTTCAGGTTTTACTTCTCTCCCTTCATCCTCCCTTTATCAGTGTTGTGTTAAGACACCTTTAACGATTTTCTGTATCGCAGCAGTTACATCTATAAAAATTTCAAATTGGATTCCAAGCACCCATTAACAATGAGTTCAGCCTTAGAATACACAGCATTCTTGGGGGTGAGGGGGTGGGCAGTGTTGAGGTTTTCTTTTTAAAAGGTTCCCATGAAGTTGGACTAAACGAGGCAACGCTTTGGCCGTGCTTGCAAGTGAAACTAAAATAGAGCTCAAGGCATAACTAAGAGCTTATAAAAACACTTATCTTCTCAGTACAGATTTATGTCCGTGAGGACTCGTCCCTGGGGAGATTTTCCTTCTCTTGACCACTCGTGATTTTCAGTGTTGTTTCCACTAATGGTTATTATTTGTTCACTATTTGCACACACCCCTGAATTTGCTCAGAAGGACATTGGGCAAGAAGAGGTTGTAGGTGGCCTGGGGACTGCAATGCCCTCCTAAAGTAGTGGTTCCAGCAAGAAATGCTAATTCACACAAATCAAAGTATTGCACTTTAAACATCAGAAGACTTGCTACGATCAAATGCAAACCTATTTGGTATTGATTTATGTCTGGTTACGGAATACAGTGAAACTGGGATATCCAGAAGTTTCGCTTTCATGATTCCTATTAATTTGAACACACTGCTCAATATCCGCAGTACAGTAATTGAGCATATGAACCCATCGGGTTCATTGACAATGCTGTCCCCTGCTCTGCTTACCCTGGCCAGAATGCCCTCCTGTCCTGTGTCAGGGGTAAGGAACAACCTTTCCTTTCTTTCAGCTAACTATGGCCGGCTGGGGTTAAGTGTGCTTGTTAAGCCCCGGTGCGCTGCACAAGCCCCTTGCACAGCACATGTTGCCCAGGGTCTCCTTTGAATAATGGCGCCACTTGTAACAATTCGGAGAGGAAGCCAATGAAATATTTTACTGAAGGTGCATAGTGTGTGTGTATACAATTGCAAGAGTGCAGATACAAACACACTCATACACAGAAACAAGCATGCGAACACCTACGCACTTGGGTAGAGAGCAACGCGCTCATGGAGGGTGGGTTTTTCTGGGAACACATGGGTAATGGAAGAATGCTAAGCTCTTGGTCTGTCTAAACATACTATAACTGTTTATTACAGCGCAGCCCAGTGTAACACCGTGTGGTACACAGTATCCTCTCAAGAGAAATGTTGGCTTGGTGTGCAGTTGACCCCCACCCACCCTCGAAACACTTGAATGTTTCGTTCTTCTTAGCAGCCAATACAAGTGCTGCATGTTTTTTAAAAGGGCTTTAAAGGATAACTTCTGTTGTTCTTTGCTTAACAGCACTGCATTTAATCTTTTCCTTGAATATTTCATGGATTAGCTCAAGTCACAGAACATTTCTGCCCATTTTGTGACCTTTTTGCAGACCATTGTGCATCACTTTTTTCCTTTTATTCGCATCCTGTAATTTCTTACCAACACTCTGATCTCAACGCTTGTAAATATTACAACTATCGTTGCTGATTAAATGGAAAGTTCTAATATTAGACCATACATTTTTTTCATAGATATTGTGTCTGGGCTGTTTTCTCATTTTGCAGCATATCAGACCTATTTTCGGTTTTATTAAGAGGGATCATAGGACCTTCACTCATTCCACACCCATCTCCCTCCTGCTTTCTAGCTCCGTCTCCCTCAGGAACTCCGAAACATCCATCATGGTCTCCCACAGCCCTTATTTGGGTGACTTAAATGGGTTCAGTTCTCTTAACCTCTCCTCATCACTCATAGCTTTTTACGCGAAGGTTCCGATCCTTTTCACCTCTGCCGATCCACTTCTGCCTGCCATGGGAAACATTCCTCCTCTGCCAGAAGATAAAAACTCTGTGCAGGGAGAGCTTGTACACTCTCTGTCTACCATCGATTCTTGCTCACTCCCTCTCTCTCGCTGTTTCTCTTCCCCTTTTTCTCTTCCCCTGCCTCTCTCTATCTCGCTCCATCTCTCAAACACACTCACATATTCATTTTCATCCCTGTGCAAACACTGACTCTTTTCACTCGCACACTCAGACTTGCTCTTGCCGCTTATCTCTCACATGTTTGGGCTAACACTTTCTGCTGTCGCTGCCTTTACTTACAGTAATGTCTTTTCATTGGCTCTGTGTCCCTGTTGTGTTAGACAACGTGCGTTTGTTTGACTTGTGCATGCTACGGCAGATCTCACCGCATACCGCTTGTTGCCTCTTGCACTTCTCCTGCCCGTCATTTCGGGCTTGAGAAACATTTAAACGCAACATGGATCTTTCCTAACTCTTGGTGCTGTGGAAGCAGGCTCTTGCCACCAACATTGCGGGTCTCAAGTTGTTTGCCCTCCTGGCAAGGCCAAGGGTGGAGTTGAAGCTTTCTCCCTACTTCCACCTTCCCCCCACCCACAACCCAGCCCCTGTAAAGCTGCCACAGTTCCTGTCTGTTCAGTGTAGGGCTGCACATTTCTTAATAGAGAGATGCTCAGAAGTCCAGGAGCGCAGAGGAGCTCAATGCGCTTCTGTTTTTGGTTTAGCCCAAAAATGTTTTTCCTGGCTCAGCCCTCTCGTACTTAGGTCCTCTTACAACAAACTAAAAGGTCCTAATTGCCCCCAAGGGAAAGGTTTAGCCACAATAGACATGTGGTGGGACAAAAGCCCAGTACTCATTCCCCGGCACCATCCCCACCACCACCACCCCTCCCCAGATAGATGAGATGCACACGTCAGCAGTGTCTGTGTTGCACTGTGTGGGTAGGGCAACCACAGGTTAGATGCCGTAAAAAAATTTACACACAGTATATAGGGCCAGTAAGGCATGGTGCACGGTTGGTTAAAGATTTGGAATGTTTACAGTATACAGCGAATCCAGTGTTTCTTGATTCTTTTCACGTTTTATAACGGGGAAACAAGGGTCAGAATGGATGTGTGCACCGAGTTTGTTAAGGAACCCCCTTCAACTGTATACTACTGTCTTTCTGGGGGTCCATGGAGGATGGCATGGAGTGGTTCGGGTTACACTGAGTGTGTGACGGGATGACAGATGAGTTACAGCTGTGCTAGACTGTGACTGATAAGCCAGACATCAGTGGAAAATATGACTGCCCAATTCAATTTTGAGTCATTTGAAAATATGTCATATTGTTTGTTTTAGCCTAAATGTAGCAAATGGGTGTGGTTTGCCACATGAGATAGCACAGTGAGTGCCAATCCCTGGAAACTATATGAAAGCTTACTCGACTCTTCTATGATTGACAACTTCTTTGGCAACTTCTAAATTATGCCTGATGTGGCAAACCTCACCAATCTGATAATCACTAAACTGGCACATGAGATGCAAACCATTGATATGTGACTACTGTTTGACCTAGGTCTAGTCCTTGTACTCATCTTTCTTGACTGTGGTGCCTGTAGAAACATGGAAAGTCCTCATTCATTTTAGCCATCCATAAAGCAAATATTGTTGCACATGCAGTAGATGATCAGTCTTCGGATGCCTTCTTGTGTGGTAAGTCATGGGCCATTTGAATCGCACAGCACAGCTTAGCCACCTGACCTGACTGGAGCCTGGAACCCTCATCACACTCAGGCTGTGTTGTATTCCTCTGCTTGCTCCACAGCATTGATATGGAGGAATTCCTGGAAGGGGCTTTGCCAACGAGGAGCTGGGTTAAAGTTTGATTGATCTGGATATGAATTAATATTTTATAATCCTATATGAAATGACATAAAAATGAGGGGAGGGTCATCTCCCCCTAGTGTTTGTATTAAAATCTGCAGGGTGCAGTTTTTTGGTTTTTTTGGGGGGGGTTGAAACGTTACATCACTATCTTTTGCCCTGTACCTGGTGTGGGATTTCATTTGGGATGGTGTTTAGGCAGCCGGCCATTGGTGAAATATCTTGAATATGTACTTTCCGGGTCACAGTTGACCGCTATGGCAGTATTCAGACTGGCCTCAAGGCATCGGTGTCTCTCAGGAAGACATTGTAATTATGAAGTGAGTCAAAGCGATGTGACATGTCTAATTACGAAGGCTCCCCTGCACACCCATGTGATTATTATGGCTGGTAGTTAAGCTGCCGGCCCCACAGTGGCGTGTATTACTGCTCGCCCATAAAAGTCCACTTAGTTTAACAGCGACAGGAGAGCTCGGAGGACACGGCCAGTGAAACCCCGGGCAGCGTCTTGTGCGGTCGGTTCAGAACTGGGCCTTTTGTTCAGTTTTCATGAGTCCTGGGGGCCTGTTAAACCCAGCTGGCGAGGCCCGTGGCCCCATGTATAACTGTGCCACTGACAGTCTCCCCCTACAGCCAATGGTGCTACTGCTGGACTCTCGCTGTTTCACATTGGCTCGCCGGGGAGGAAGACCATGCTCAATGTTGCTTTTCAGGCAGCTGTGGAGTATCTGATTATGTTTTAAAGTGTGTGAGTGCAAGTATGCGAATGAGCGTGCGCCTGTGAGCATGGTTGTGCATTTGTCTGCACGTGCGTTTTTACAAAGAACGGTCAGGTGACAAGATGAGCTGTGATCAATGAGCTGTCGACAGAACACTTCTGACCTAGTGGAAAGCTAGTCCCCTGACGGTCCCAGCCCGCTTCAGGCCACCGGGGCAGGGGCACCAGAGCACAAAGAGCACTCTGTCTCTGTCAGGATGCCCCTGAGGAGTCCTGCACAGGCCCCGCTCACCACTCACCTCCAAAACACCAGGCTGCAGCACTTCATCTCAGCCTGCAAGCACTCTTGGTCCTCCAAATAAAAACAAAAAGTAATGATATTATTCAGCCGTCCTGAAACTTTAATACAGGATTAGTTTCTGTTATCACAGATGATCAAATTGTAATGGAGCCAGACTTTTTCTAGCTATCAGTCTTCATGATTTGTTGATAAATCATATAAATGAAGTACTTGAAATTAATATTGATGTTATTATTGGCTCTGCCAGGGGCAAAAATATTCATGAATTATTTTTCCTCACAAGGGAAGCTTTTGCATCAAATCTAGCTGTTCTAGTCCTCCACAAATAAACATCGTGTACTGTAAACAATACCATCACTGTTGAGCTCTAATAAAAATGTACTAGAGTAGGGTTTCCATTCCCTAGTTAATTCATGATTCCTGAATGACTGCACAGTGACCTATGAGTCTTGACAACATAGTAAACAAATAGTATATTCTCTCATGCTGATGCTTATTCCTTATCGAATAAAAAGTAAACCAGGAACTAGACTTTAGTTCTTATCAAAATTGGTTAATGGTTGTCCTTTGCTTTTTATGTTGCATATGTGTAATTTGCTCGACACACAGGAGACTTACCATACTGTGTGATATTTCAAATATAAGGTCCATGAAGCATAAACCTGCTTGTTTCAACCCCCCCTCCAACTTTAATGAGCTGTTTCTATATTTAAAACACTTGGATGTGAATTGTTTCAGTGCTACAACAATCCCATTTATTGCCCCACTTCAAGGTTTAAAAGTTCATTCAGTTCCTAAACCGATCAAACTTCACAGTTCTGATTCATGCTATGTATACACCGATTTTTGTGAGGCTGTAAATGTCTTCATCGGTGGTTCTTGATGGTTGCCGGTTAAATAAAATGTCAGGGGCAATTAATCTGGTTGAGTTCTTAAATTTGGCGGAACATCAGCAAAACCATTTACAACAGAGTCAATCTCTTTAAAGGCCCCTTCATCATTACAATGTGCCCCAACAATATGCAGCAAAAACTTAAATACAAGTCTAAATTATTCCAAGTATTTTGTGCAAGTTAAACTCATAAATGGAAACACATCAGCTCAAAATGATTTTTAGGGACTTCTCTATTGATTTCATATAATTTCAGGTAATATACCTCAGTTGGTTACTGGAGTCGCGGTAGCTCAGTGATAGAGCATGAGCACCTTTGGAACTGATGATCCCAAGATAGCAGGTTTAAATCCACTGCGGGGCTTCAGGAAGGACATCTGGCATGAATCCCCCAAGCTCCATCTAAGAATTTTTCCATCCCCACAACGTGGGGACTAATTGTATCACATAAAACAGAGCTTTCTGGTCACAGACACACTCCAAAAGACAAGGTGAGGTCATGAGACAGACCACCTTTGGCCTCATACAGTGCAAAACCTCTTCACATAGAGTTGATCAGTTTGTCTGTTGTGGCTGTCAAGATTCAAGATGTTTATTGTCATTCCAGTTTTACAAGTACAATCGTGGGAAATTCTTGGGCAGGGAGACTCCATCACAAAAACATGAGATAAGGATAGAATGAAGTAAATCAAGATATATAATAAAAATTGTTATGCATACACACATGTATAAAGCAATAAATATCCTTCCATCCGTCCAACTGCTTATCTGATGTCAGATTAAGGGGGAATCGGAGCCTATCTCAGTCCTCATTGGGCAAAAGTCGGAGATACACCCTGGAACACTGATCAAGTATAAAAAGCAATAATGGTACATATATGATCAGTAATCTAAGGGTAGTAGAATGTTGTCCCACTTTTCTTCAATTGGTGTGCCAAGACGTTGGATATAAGCAGGAAGTGGCATATGCTGTTGTATGGACCAGTCAACGGCTGACATGTCGGATGAGTGTGCTGGCTGTGGAAGAACTGGGAGGTTTTCAGCTGCCATATATTTAGTACAGATCCTTGTAACCTGGGAAGAAATAAATGTTTTGCGTTTTAAGGATTTTTTGTATAAAATGCACAATTTTAAAGGCCGTGTATTGTCTTGTTGCATGTTATTGGTTGAGATTACGTTCTCAGTGCCTTTGAAGAGGTGTGTACGTGTGTGTGTGTGTGTCTGTTTTCTGTCACAACTGGATAAAATATTGGTATATCGAAGCTCATGTAATTTTAATCTAGGAGGAGGGTTAAGCAAAATGAGAGCTCAGAGTGGTGTTCATGTATATCAGATAGAGTTGAGTTGTATGCATGTGGGGACACTGGTTGAATCCTTAATACCTTTCTTGGCATGGCTCTGGCTGTGATACAGATTTATGATATTGTACAGATCCTTTTGAATCCCCCATTGATTGTTCCACTATTGATGCATCCCCTGTGAGCCGCAATGGCTCAGCGGTAGAGTGCGTGCCTGGGAGTTGGGTGTTGAAGGTTCATATCCTGCCATGGGGCTTGGTAGATTGGAGGCATTCATTTCAAGTATTTTGAGTGGTCGCTAGACTAGAAAAGCACTATACAAGAACAAGTCCATTTACCTACAATAATTGCCTTTGACTTGAGATTGCACTCTTGGCTATGACATTCAATGTTCAGTATTCTAAGATGCCTGCATGTTTGACACTGATATATTTGCTGATTATGGAGAATTTGTAAAAGTCGCTTGAGATAAAAGCATTGGATGTTAGTAAGATTGTCAATTCTAAATACTGTGAGCTGAACACTGACTTTTTCTGACCTGTCTAATGGGGTTTTTCTCAGCACCGATGAAATAAATATCACTTAAGATGCAAAGTTTTTATCTGTGTGGGTAAATCTAAAAACCGCACAACTATCCCTACATTAGATACCCTGTCTACTATTCAGTGTCAGAGGGAAATTTACATGTATAATCTGAATGTTAGAAAAGCCTAGGCTTGTAACTGATAGGTTGTTGTTCTAAACCTTAGAACAGATTGAGATAATGTAGATGGGAAATGTGAATGGCCAGCTCTCTCCTCTACTCCAAAAGTTACTATTGAGGTGCCCCTGAATAAGACAACCTCAACCCACCCTATCCTTACAGTGGAGCCACACGCTGAACATCAGTCGAGGGTTAGATTGTTGTTCTACTGAGCAGCTCCAGACATCAGTGTTTGTAACTGGGAATCGAGCATGGCGGTAAAAAAACAACACTTTTAGAAGAACTTTTTTTGTGCTTAGTTGCCTCTCCATAACAATTTTTTTTTTTAAATCACTGATTAATGATGCTAATTCTGTAGGTCATTGAGTGAAATTCTGTTTGGAAGTACAAATAAGATACAGTTCAGGGCAAACAGTTTGTTCACACTTAGAAGATGCTTGGAGTTGCATTGAGACTCTTTTCCTTCATGACAACTGAAACAGTTCTTAGTTATAGGTTGAAGGGAGGGAACCCCAATAGCAGTTTCTGTAAAGGATAGGCTGAGGTAATGTTAGAAGTGATAGTTTCTCCCTTGGGGTTGATTAGGCTAAAGCCTGTAACTTTCACTGGAGGAGCACGACCCCTCAGAGCCCCTTCTCTGAGACCCCCATTCACCCACCCACTCTCTCTCCCGCGCACACACACACACACACATCCCCATAGCCATTTCCACCATCCTGCAACTCATACATGATCACACACAGAAAAATGCAAACCATACACACTCAGCTCAACGTGCACTCCCACGTGCACCAACTGCTATTTAGTTAAATGAGGCTGTCTGCAATTAACTGTGTTATGTCAAGCTTATTTTTCTGGCTGCTGCTCGCTCAATAAAACTGTTGGTCCTCAGCATTAGGCTCAGTGGAGCAGTAACCAGGTCCCTGTGTTACCAATGTGTTGTTTTAAAAATCGCACAGTGCAAGTATGCTGTTTTCCCATGTAGAGAATTGAGATAGATTACTCTTGGCTCCTTAAGAAGATCTACAGATGAACAGTAAAGTCTGGGCATAGCAGAGATTATGTTTACCTGTTGCACAGGAAACTTCACTTCCTTCTGAGTAGTCCGCCTGAGCTTTTAGTCAGTCGTTGGAATTTAAATATTGTAAGTTGTTCCAATGTCAGGGAGGGTAAACTTGACAAAATTCAGCGAATAAGAGTCAGTAGTGGTTAATTTAAATAAAAAGTACAAAAAAAGACTGTGATTCAGTCAGTGTATAACACCTTATTTTTCCAGGAAAGAGTTGGGGCAAGGTAATCCGAATATCCACTGAGATGTTACCTGTCACCATGTTACCACATTGACATCCCAACAAATGGCATCGCTAGTTTTCTCAAAATCAAAATATTCTGTTCTGCATGTTTCTTAAGGTTCTTTTTGTGTGTGTGGGTTCATTCGGTTTTGTCTAACAAGTCAACACCATAACAGATTAAGTAGCTCTCTATGGTGAAAGTGTGATTTATCTAATAGATATCAATCTCCAGCCGCTGTCTTGAAATTCAGCACAGCGACAGGCAGACCTTTTAACTAAACACTTGTGGCTGACCATAGTGACGGAGGGCCATCGGTCTTGACGAGTGATGAGCCTCTCCGCTATCTCTATGCGCTCGTAGGGCTAAACAGTTTATTTCGTGTTTGCAGTCACTTCCTTGGGGTAGTTAAGCTGATGTACAGTTTGACAGAAACAGAGGGAAACCAGATCATCAGGGGAAGATGGTTTCGACCTGATAAGTAGAAATGGGTACATTAGGGAGAAAAATGTAGCAAAACTCTAAAACTGTGGGATTAACTCTTGTATTTAGTTTACACAGACGGATGCCACATGTTGCTAAAATCTATTGCATTAGAGTTTAGGCTGAGATTTTTTTTTTAAAGAAACAACTAAACGTTAATAGTTTTTTTCATCCAAGAATGTTTTTTCCCCTTCCATTTCCCCCCCTTTATTGGATAGGATAGACGAGGGAGAGACATGAAAGGGAGAGGGGATGATATGCAGCAAAGGGCCCAGGTCGAATTTGAACCCAGGCTTCCCTGTTAAGGACTCAGCCGTATGTGGTACGTGCTCTACCTGGTGAGCCACTGGGGCGCCCATCCAAGAAAGTTTTTCTTCTATTCTATTTATTACTCTGTGATTTGTATTTATGGCTTACTTTACAAGCAAACCAGGGTGCTATTTTAGGCAACTTTTTGGAATCAGTAATCACATTTTTCTGAACAGAACAAGAGTATTTAGGCTGTCTTAGATCCCTCAACACATTGGTCATTTTTTTTCTTTCTTTCTTTTTCTTTTTGTGAATTGTTCTTTCTCTGCAGCGTAGTTTTATGGAGCGCCCCTTGCACCTTGACACACATACCCGTGGAGAGGATCGACTTTTGCTTACATGTTTGTTATGGCAGAGCAGAGAAACCTTACTCGCTCGCCCATATCATGGGTTTTTACTCTATGAAATTTGCCACTCTTCCTCTGTCCCTGAGGCGGTGTGTTAATGTTGGCTAATCTGACTATGACACATGATTGATAACCCCTCCCAAGTGTGCAGGATCCAAAGGATTAGCCCTGTTTACTTCTAGTAGCATGCAGGGTACCTCGGCTCTTAATGACTGGAATTAATAACCTTCTGACGCCTATGAGGCAGCTATGTTTACATATGGGCCGAGACGTGATGGTGTGCTCTGGACGTAAAAGTGTCTGCCCTTGACCAGAAACGTTTGTGTTTACAAGTCATTTATGGTGATGGTAACATTATTTTTTTGGCCAAAAAAATAATCTCACTAAATCTGTTGCTATTTTTTCTTTTTTTTTCGGGGGGGGTCTCCTTTGTGTGGCCTTTTGCATGTTTGTGTCATATGGCTTGCTGAGATATAAGAAATGGAATGAGGTGT
>OMLC01068039.1:0-11834 GCA_900302585.1 Regalecus glesne | reverse complement strand
GGGGGGGGGGGGGGTCGTTAGCACCGGTGCCTCACAGGAATAAGGTCCTGGGCTCATACAACAAACTGTCCCTGGTCCTTTCTATATAGAGTTTACATGTTCTCCCCGTGTCTGCATGGGTCTCTTGCGGATGCTCTGGTTGCCTCCCACCATCAAAAAGACTAGCATCTTAGGGTTAATACTCCTGCTTGTGCCCCTGAGCCAGGCAATAGGAAAACGATCTGGAGTTGGTCCCCTGGTGCTGCAGCTGTTCACTGCTCCTATACAATAAGATTCATTAAATGCAGAAACCATATTTGGTTTTATCCATCCATCCATCCATTGTCAACCGCTTATCCGAAATTGGGTCGTGGATATTTGGTTTTATGCATGTCTAATTACAAATCAATAAAGCTTCTTCTAACTATCATTGGGTTGGACTTCTGAACCTTGTTGCGCCATTACTGATGCAAACCTTCATGGGCAGAGAGTGATTTGAGCGGATTAATGCACATTATTGTTGGACAAATTAAACCATCCAATATATTTCAGGGCTTTTATCAACTCTCAAGCCTGACTTCAAATCACCACGTGGTTAGTTACTCTCAGTTCGAGAAGAACAGAGGAGAATAAATGTTTCAAATAAACATCCATCCTGCAGCTTGACATTTGTTCTATTTTTAATCCAAGAGCTGACACAGGGCCACTTGAATGACCCTGTGAACATCTCAGCGAGGACTAACCTTGAAAACACGTCTGGTGAATGATTCTAGAAGAGCTCTTTGTTAGGAACAAGCAGTTGATCCAGCAATTTATGTGAGTGAAAGAAAATATATGTAAAATTAGATCGAAAAATGGACTCCTAATTTTCACTATTTAAATAAATAAATCACTGCAGAGCAGTTGCTCAGTAGAACAGAGGAACTCGACGACTGCCTCTCCCACCGTTTAAGCCAGCAGGCCTCAGAATCCTCTGAGTTTAATCAAATACTTGAAATGTTTTGTTCGCATTTCATTAAAGATTCAGGCAGAAAAGATATGGCTGCCCACTTTGTTCGGGTTTTTTTGGGGGGAGGGGGCTCTAATTGCAAAACCATCCTCGTCCACCTCTCGACTGACAAGTTACTTGCAGTGTCAGTCAAGTCACGTTTTACCGACACCGACATGGCTTTAAGTTTCTCTCTCTCTTTGCTCTCTTGGAAGGAAAAGCGAATCAGCGCGGTCCGATGTTTATCGGCTACACTTTGCTGTCTTTTTTACAGCCTCTTTCATATCATCTGAAGCATTTCCAAATCTTCACTGTAAGCCTTTCTCTTTCCTGCAGCCCCAAATCCTATCAGGAGATGATGATCTTAAACAATGTGTTCCAGCGGTCTGTTCTATTAAAGTTAACTTCATTGACAATGCTGAATCTACTTTTCACACTACGCTTCAAAACACCTTTAAGGTCTACAAGGAACAATTTGTCCAGGCCATGATCTTTCTTTTGTTATGTTTTTTTGGGCGGCATGGCTCTGGAGGTAACTGGACGGTCACTGGTTTGATCCCCAGCTCCTTCAGAAAGCATGTCTAAATGTCTTTGAGCAATATTCCTAAACCCCTAACTGCTCCCCAGGCACTGCAGCTTCTTCCTGCTCCTACACAAACGGATGGGTTAAATGCAGAGGACACATTTCATTGTAGGAATAAAATAACTGAAAAAAGTCTCTTTCCTTTCTTTCCCACTTTGCCTATGCAAATGTACAGTGGTTCAAATAAACCAAACAAATGAAAGCACAGTCCTATACCCTCTTTGGTCACATTAGCATGACAAAGGGACTTTTGCATTTTAAGAACATAAGTGCTGCCTCCTGACCAATCTGAAGTAAGCCCCAAAACCTAAACCGCGCTCCCTGACGAATCAAAGGCAAAAAAAAACCCTGTTGAATGACTTATGACATCCCGTCCTGTCCTTGTCCAATCAAATGCAAGCTAGATTGTTAAGCCCAGTCTTTCCCTCAAGACCATACATGCACACACCCCAGTAGATAATTAGCCTTACAAGTGGCACAGACATACACACACACACACACACACACACACACACCTCATGCTCATTACAATACAGAACATCAAAGGAGCAATAAACTAATTCAACATGACATCTTCCCAAGATTGCTAATAAAGATAACCTTGATTTACAAACATCCAAGGAGCAATAAACTAATCTGATTTATGGCTCCAACTTCACTTGACATGTCCGTTTTCTTTAAATCTCATTCTACCAAGACAATTAATATCCAAGGACTCCCAACTACGGGGTTGCTGTGGTCAAGTCGAGAAAAAAAACTCACAGCAAATGTTCTCTTTTTTATTCCCATAACATTATCAGTTATGTAATTAACATCATGTGGGGACATATTAATGTCGTTATTTTAGGAAAGTTAGTTACTTATAGTCTCATGATTGGTCCCCATGTTGTGGGAGTGGACACGAACTTAGATGGAGCTTGGTGGATTAACGCTGGTTGCCCTTCCTGATGCCTGAGGGTGGATTTGAACCCGCTGCCTCTGGCTCATCAGTTCCCAAAGCGAGCCTGCTAACCACTGAGCTACCGTGGCCCCCCTAACAGTTACTCATAAACGGAAAAACAGAAAAACTCGAGACTTCTCCAGATCTGCTGCTCTGTGCCTCACTGAAACCTGGCTTAGCTAGCATAGCTCATGATGTGGGGGGAGTCATCTAGTAATCAAACTGGTGGTTCGATCCTGAACTGAACTCCTGTGGTGCAGCTGCACTCACTACTAAAAATAGGATAGGTCAAATGTAGAGAACAAATACCACCAGCCTTGGTTGTGTAGCAATATAAAATTCTTCAATATACACGGTATCTATCTTATGACACAATTTCAACTCCTCCAAGAGGATCATTAAATTATGCTTATGCTTCTAGATAAATGAAAGTTGGTGTATAGCTGTCACAGTGTAAAAGAAATCATGCAAATCTCCCATGAAGACCTGTTTTCACTGACTGTAAACCATTCTATTCACCATGGGGATTTTAATCATTTACTTTGTTGTTTCGCTCCTATCCATAGGGTTAGTGGATGTGTCGGGAAAGGAACCAAACATAAAATGTCCCCGAATCATTATGCAGATTGGCAAGTCCATACTGGATCAGTCACATCTCCATACTGGATCAGTCAAGGCCGAGTTAACAATCCATTAATGCATTAATTGCCATTAAGGCAATCCCTGAGAAACAGGGCAAACGGCAAAAGAAGAAGATTCTGGTTGGTGTCAACATCCGACCCCAGACCAGTGTTAAAGAGGTGTCAAAAACAACTAGCTGATCGAACATGGAGTGCAAATATCCAGACTCTCTTCTCATCCATCCTCATTGGGGATTTCAACAGAGCAAAACTCACTTCCAAAATATAGACAGTATACTAAATGTCCCACCAGGGACAAAAGCATTGAGGATAATTGCAGCAAAATATTAATGGAAACCTATCATGCTGTTATTCATGCAGCTCTGGGACTCTCTGATCGCTGATTCATCTTATCCTAGCTCACAGGCAGAAACTCAAATCTACAAACCCTTTGGTCAAAACTAAAGCTCCAGACCAGCCCTGGTTGCACCGAATGGAGGGCTTTTGAGGCTAATCTACAGTTTTAGACAAACTTACTGACCCTGTGACATCTTACATCCGCTTTTGTGAAGACATGCGTGTCCAACAAAACTCTCTGAACAACAACAATAATAATAAGCCATGGTTCAGAGAAAAACCCAGGCAGTTTCATCAAGCCAAAAAGGAAACCAACAGGAATGGAGTTAGGATCCAGTGCAACCAAGTCGGGAAAGCACACAAAGGAGATTGGAGAGGCTAAAAGATGCTACTCTGAAAAGCTTAAAAACAGGTCTCCTGCCATGACCCAGCATTAGTCTGGAGGGACCATCCCAAACTGCAGGGAACCATCAATTGGCTGGTGATCCAATTCTATTTTAATGCAGATTTGATATATGCGTGTTCCCAGCTGAACTCAGTAAATTGACAAATATCAAAGCTCAACAACCTCCCAGGATCTCAGGTGAGCCTCCACCATAGACACAATCATCAAAAAGGCCCATCTCCGTCAACTCATAAAGTTCAACCTGGCTCAGGAAATCCTGATTCAGTTCTACTTCAATATCCCACTCTGTCCTCAGCAGATCCCTCACTGTCTGCTTTGGATCGGCCACCAAACAGGACAGGGGTTGACTACAATGGACAGTAATGGTAGTGATGAAAAGAATTGTTGCCATCCTGCCCTCCATTCAGGACTTGTACCTCTCTGAAGTCAGGAAACGGGTAGGAACAATCACTGCAGACCCATCACACAGTGCTCAGAGCTTGCTCAAGCTCCTCTCTTCTGGTAGGCACTAAAGAACACTACACAAAACAACTAGGTATAAAAACAGTTTCTCTCTTCAAGCGGTCTTCAAATGAATGCTTAACATTGTCAAATTCCAACCCTTTGTCTTGTATTTACTGCACGGTACATGGTTTGTATGTATGTTCTGTCATGTCCATCTACCTCAGGCATCTATGTAAGTGACATGCTAACATTTATTTCAGTATCTCTGATATATTTTCTGCACCACTGCACTTTATTGGCTCTTATTTTTGCCTGTAGAGTAAATCCATATGTATATATTTGAGGATTGTTGTGTTGTCATTCAATGTAAAGTACCGGTGAGAGCCAAGCAAGTGGAGTCAAATGCAATTTCCATATGTGTGCAAGCCTACATAAGCAATAAACTGACTGATTAATGTGCATATTATTTAAAATGAAAATATACCTGGGCTACCATGGATACTGGATGAAAGCCAGGACTGCCAACTGGTCGACCATATGGGAATTTGTTTTATCATTAGACATATTATCGGGGCTGACACGTCAAATTAAGTAAAAATGTAATTTGAGTACCTAATTTTATCAACAAGAGATACCATGTCATGCACCCATTGTCAGAAGACATACATATCGTGTTTTAACACCTGAATAAAATAAAAGAACTCACCATGTGCTCCTTACAATACAAATCTGAAGGAAAACGTGGGCTTAAAATGTAAAGGCCTCACTAACCACTCATCTGATTTAGTGGAGGTTCTGGCATGGGTCTTCAACAAAGTTGTGAGACATACAGACAAGTTTGTCATGGCTACTAGATTGCCTACTTAGACTTTAGACCGTGTAACATTTGCAATATTATCATTTTTGTTTTCTTTAAATTAAAGATGGCCATTTTATTTACAACCAATTGATGGTTAGCTGTCGCTAACCATACAATCCAGTGCAGGGCATAGATAGCATGTGGTATATATATATCACAGTCTCTGTGTTATATACACAACATGAGAATGGGACAATACTTTGGTCAGATATCCATCCATCCATTGACAACCACTTATCCAAAGTCAGGCCTGGGGGAACTGGAGCCTTACTCAGTGTTCGTCGGGGGAAAGGTGGGGAAACACCCCAGACTTTCCACCAGTCCATCACAGGGCAGAGCAGTCAAAGTAACAGTGTCTTGCTCGAGGACACTTTGACATGTTATTCTACAAGTACCGGGATCGAACCTGCAACCTTTCGATCGCAAGACGACTGCTCTATCGCCATTGGTTGGATATCATGGCTATAATCTGTCTGGGCATGTTGAAGCTACAAGCTGAATTAGTATATTTCTCCTCCCATGCTTTTACATCAAGGTTATCTATAGAAACACTCTTGGGAAGATGTCATAGTGATTTAGTTTATTGTTGCCTTGATGTTTTGCATTGTAATGAGCATGGTGTAGATTTGTGTGTTACTTGCATGGTAATTAGCTGCTGGTGCACATGCATGTGTCCCCTCATGTGTGTGCAGCCTCATGCTCACACATGTTCGGTCATTTGGGGGGGGGCTTCAGGGCATATCTTTCATTTAATTGTCAGAAGATAGCACTTAGGGATGCCATAAATCATTAACAAGGATTTGATTGCACTTAATTGGTCAGGGGTGAGTCATAGGGGTGGGGATTGGTCCTGAATGGTCAGTGGGCTGGGCAAAAAGGGTATACCTCTCTTTCAAATGCATTTTTCTATATAACAACCAAATACATATCCATCACTCCTCACCATAATCTGTAATTTCCCCCTGTGGGACTAATAAAGGAATATCTTATTTTATTGCATGTCAAAGCAGATGTGGAAAGTCCTGATTACCTCTATTAACCAAATGCATATGTTTTAGTGGCTGTGTGAACTCAGGCGCATCTGCACCACGTAGAATTTGTGACATCTGATCTCTCTATGGCTCATGTCATGATATCCAAAGCAATCACTGACAAGACAGAACTGTAAAAAAAAGAAAACTGCAGAGTCCAATACAGCTAGTATATGCAACAAAGGCTGTCCTGTTGGAAAAGCTCAATAACAGGTCTCCTGGGGAAAATACTGGAGAAAATAATAACAGACGAAGAGCTTGCAGAGGGTTTATAGGCAAATTAAAGAACAGATATTGGATGGATTTAAGGTCTTTTAACACTGCATACTTGTCGTCCCCTGTTGGGCTGCATTTAGGACCTCCTTAGCTTAACTTAGAAGCTCCTTAGCTAATTCTGTGCCAGCTACATTGGCACGACCATTCTCACCTGAGGGATTCTGAACAGATTTCATACATTATAAGTCAAGTCAATTTTGATCTGTATAGCCTGTTTCACACATTAACAATTAGTGGACATCACATCAACATGACATCCTGTCCTTAGACCCTCACATCGGATAAGGAACAAATCCCCTAAAAAAAACCTTTAACAGAGACAAAAATAGCAAGAAACCTCAGGGGAAGCCATAGAGGACTCGGTGTCCTCTCAAGAATTGCCTGTGACAGTTCTAACTTTGAAACAAAAAGCATGAGACGCTTAACCAGAAAACTGGCCTTAGCAATAACAAAAAAGACAAGCAAAGAACCAGGAAAAAAACATCACTGAAACAAATTACGAATTTCGAAAGCGAAATGAAAATCCCCCTCAGAGTGATCAAGGTTGTCGTGCCTTCCGGCAGAATAGAAGGATGAGGAGACCAGTCGTTAAACCACATTTTAAGGCATCCTGTCCACCCCCCGTAATGCCGACAAGATTCCACCGACATGAGGACAGTTTGCAGCCATTAATGACACTCCACGATCACAGTGAACAACGATCACGGAATCTTTGGTGGCCCCATGTTACGGTAAATTTCCATAATGGCCGATGCTGACATCTACAACACAGTGGCGGCAGTGGCCCAGAATAAAATCAGTTGCCATGGAGGCCTGTTAGAATTTAAATCACTCACCCTCTGTGCAGGTCTTCCTCTCCTGAGTAACTCCAAGTTTTCATCAAATGATATTCTTGACATTGTCATGTTTGATAAATTTTACAAAAATGTCCTTCTCAATGACCCTCATCAGTGCTTCTTTCTTGGTCCGACGGTCAAACCAGTCAGCTACCCAATTGAATAATCTATTTAGCTAGCTTGTGATTGGTGGTCTCCACCCACAGTGGGTGGTACTTTTCCCAGACTGACCAATAACAGAGCCCAACCTTTTAGAGTGACACTTTGATCTATTTAGATTTTTTTGAAAATAATCCTTCTCCTGATTTACTAATGCTCAACCCCTGTGAAAAGATATAGCTGGATCACTAATCACAGAGCTGAAAGGAGAACTTTTTCCTCCTAGCAACCGCAGAGGCAGCAAATGATCAATCAGTCAATCAATCAATTAGTCAACCAAATTTACTTTATCTGGACAGATAAGTCCACAAGATAAGCCCACGATGAATAAAACCTATACAGTATGTGGTATATTGAATATCCGGTAATAGCATACTTACCTGCAGTACCACCCCATACCTTAAGGAGGTACTGTCGACCCCTGGGGTTATGAGTTGATCAGTTGTATAATATGCAGATTTAGAAGGGACAATGGATGACAGCATGTAAATCTGTACTCGGTGTTCCCGAGACTGAATAAAGTCAGTAAAACCTAATCCAGTGAATTCATTCTAATGTGTGAAAGCGTGCGCTTCCTAATATGAATCTATTCACCAGAATAGGTCTTACTGACTTTATTCAGTCTCAGGAACACAGAGTACAGATATATCTTGTCCTCCAAACATCGCTTCTAAATCTGCATATCAGACAACTGATCAACTCATAACCCCAAGGGTCGACATTACCCTCTTAAGGTGTGGGGTGGTACTGCAGGTAAGTATACTATTAGCAGGTATTCAGTACACCACAAGACATCTGTTAAATTCTTTCCTGAAACAAGAGGAGCACCTCGGGTCACTTTGTGGAGGCTCAGTCAGGAAGTGACCCAAGGTCCCAAGCTGCATCTAGTTTGAAACCCCCAAGCTCCATCTAAATTCATGTCCAACCCAACAACGTGGGACTAATCGTGACACATAAAACGGACCATTCATATATGGTGAGCTGCAAAAGAAGGGAACAGGGCTGATAATTCAAACCCCAAATGGGGTGGCACAACACTTCAAAGTAAGTTTTGCAAAGTCATCGTGGCCCGTGTTAATTATGTGCAGCCTAGAAATCTGAAATACTGCCATGTTAGTCGGAATGAAATACGCCAAAATCATTGTACATTTTGTAAACGTTTGTGAGTTTTTGATAATTTTGCCTATGATTGAGATGTTGGATCACTAGCCCGTGAGGATCACTTTTGCTAAATCTGGTGCTCACCCATCATCAGGGACAAATACCATTCAGACAAAGTTTAAAAAAATCGGTGGTGTTTTCTTAATGCAGCATCAACACCGATCAAAATCCATCTCAAAATGTTTAGATATATAAGAGAAAGAGAGAAGTTCTAAAAGGTGAAAAGAGTCATTGTTAGTGTTGGAACGAGTTCAAGGCAATTATTTTATACCCCTGTGAACTTTTTCCATTGGGTGAAACACGGCTCGATCCAGAACTCCTTATTTGAGCATGAAATGTCTGTAAAGCATCAGAGGTCTATTTAGAGTTATTCTACACTTTAAGTTCAACGCTTTTCCAAATTATCCCCAGGGACTCGTTATATCTGAATGGTTTTGCAGTGAAGAACTTGTAACAGCTTTCATGTCAAATTGATTTCAAGTGTGGGGGTTTCTCTACCTTTTCTTGCCACCTAATCTGGTCATAATTAGAGACCAAATGGAATTAACCAAATAATCACACCATTATACCTGCTCTAGTTTAAGAGCTCTCTTCCGTGCTAGCTGTCTGCCACTTCTGAATCTGACGTACCCCTCTTCAATTGATCACGGTTAAAATTTGCACCTGCCCTGCACATTCATTTGACTGTATGATTCCTTTTAGCGTGAATACATGCAGATCACAATATAATTGTTTTCTTTAGATTTGTTGTCCTTTTTGAATACTATGGAAGAAGGGTGGAACCGTCCAAATGCTCCATCAGCCATGCAAATAAGAAATATCTGGTCTTGATTGGATTCCATCCAATGATGGATGCCCCAGTGGTGAACTCAATAGCCATCAATCCATCCATCCATCCATTGTCAACTGCTTATCCAGAGTCAACTGAAAACTAGTGACATCTCAGATTGGCCTTAGAGTTGAAGGAAACTCTGAAGGTCTACCATTGGAATAATCCAAATCCGAGTTGGTCACTATGGCAACACATTCTGTGTAGCTCACTTGCTCTCTGGTAGGTTTTATTCAACCAACCCTGAGATTCTCCTCCTCTTCAGCTGAACCCTGCCAGACTGATGGAAGTGTCACGCGTGGCGTGACCTTTCCTTGAAGAGCCGGTTGATAATGGGAACACAAATACCTCACAGTTATCTCCATTGGGAGAAGGTGAGCAGACACCACTTGGATGTTTTATCATTCCCTGATGATTATTTGTCTGAGCATTACCATTATTCTGCTAAATCTGTCATTTATCTGAACAATATTCTCAGCCCTCAGATCATTCATATGGCATATCGCAGAGAAGCTCTCAGTTCAGAATAAACTCTTTGTGCTGCACTTTGGTTTTTTTTGTTTTGTTTTTACCCAGAGGGATTGTTCTCTATCAACTGGGTAACACTGAGCATAAAGCAACCGTCTGTCAGGCTGTCACAAAATGTGCCTCCTGCACTGAAACGTGCACTGTACACTTTTGTCCCGCAACGTCATTGCAGGGCACGATCCAGGCTGGCTATGACCACTGAGATGCTCAAGGCCTTGTTCCAGTAAGAGCACATCTTTACAATGTTACAGTGTTTTCATTGAAAGTCACTGACCTGTGCTGAACAAGGTATCGCTGAGGTAAGTTGGGCTGTGGTGGCAGATGGACCATCTTCCTTATTGTAATTTCCAGCATTGCTCTATGAAAGAAAAAGGTGAAAGTTTTTCCTGCAGTGCAACACTATCAACCCTCAGATGTGTTTTTTAAGCTGTAAACATCAATAGACCTTTCTGTATCTTCCTGCTTTCCATATCCTCCATCTCTGTGGCAGCTGACAGGGTGTCTCCATCCCCCCCCTGTCAGGAAAATGAACCTTCTTTTTTTTTTGCGTTCTACTCTCAGCCATCATGAAAATTCTGTGGATTATTAAGAGTACTTACAACTACACGTAGGTCTGTTATGGCAGAAGTCTCCGCTGGATAAATGACAGCATCGGTAACTGATGAAAGATGAAGAAGATTAGACAGTTAGATTATAACTTTTTTTCCCAGACTTTATTCCAATTTTGTATTTATAACAGTGTGCAGGCCAGATCACAATTTTTCAAACGTGAAACTCTGAGTCACCTTAGAATTGATAACTTGTACAGCTTCAAGAGAATCCGTGTGCCAGGCCGCATCCGAGATGGATGCGTGGGTGTCACTGAGCTAACGCTGGCAGAAAGGATGGATGTACATAGATCATTAAGTTGAACAACTAACCTCTTATTGTGGTTCCCTGTGGCTCAAGGGGGTGGCTGGGTCAGATGGATTTTGTCCGGAGATGCCTTCAGCAAAAGGTTGCCCACTGTTTGGTCTGAACACTGACTCTTCAGCCTCTGTGAGTGGTGGTGGCGATGGTGATGGACCCCCACGTGTTTTCCTCAGCCTCTTTCCCAGTTGCTATAATGGAGGCCTCATCTAAGTCCGTGTCCAACCCCACCACGTGGGGACTAATAGAGACACATTAAACAGACATCACTCACTTATCTAATGACTCACTCAGCACATTCCGGCCATGTCAGGTCAAGCTCTTTTGCTGCTGCTCCTGTATGGCTTTATTTACTTAAATGTACACTCATCTTCAGTAACCCAACGGCGGAGGATGCCCGAACCATCGCGTTTTCAGCGTCGGTCCCGGTCCCACATAGATGTGACTGATAAACATCGGCCACTGCGAGCGGCGGCTGGCATCTTATTTGCCGACAGGTCTTCGGCAGTCAACAAGGCAAATCAGCTCATGTCGATGTACGGCCGATGAATCGATGGATCCCTGTATCCAGTCTGACTGGGCTGTCGGGAATCTATTGGAAATACTTCCGGCCGCTCCTCGGCAGAGCATTTGACCTCCTCACGGTAACAACGAACAGCAGCATGCAATTACGTAACATTTCAGGGTCAGGAGTTCACAAAGTCATTAAATGGTTTTCTAATTATTATTGATTGAGAGCCGGACAATCGATGCCAACCCGCGGCAGCAGAGAAGCCAAAACAAGAGAGATGTATCATGCCTTCAAAAATAGTATTTTGACCCAGACTGACAGCTGAACACATTTTGATTTGGTGATACTCTGACAGTTTGTGAGAAAATGGGATGAATTAAGTCTCCCTTTCCATTTTGAGATCATCTGCCGCTTGTCA
>OMLC01068036.1:0-17070 GCA_900302585.1 Regalecus glesne | reverse complement strand
AGACAGATAGATAGATAGATAGATAGATAGATAGATAGATAGATAGATAGATAGATAGATAGATAGATAGATAGATAGATAGATAGATAGATAGATAGATAGATAGATAGATAGATAGATAGATAGATAGATAGATAGATAGATAGATAGATAGATAGATAGATAGATAGATAGATAGACAGACAGGCAGATAGACAGACAGACAGACAGACAGACAGACGGATACAACATCGCATAGACAATCAAATGCAGTAGATACAAATGTAGCACAAATGGATTCAGTTTATTACATAGGAGACTAAGAATGGTTCAAGAAGACCACGTGAACATCAGGAGAGAAGTCACATTTCCCTGCCTGGAGGAAGCCTGAGGCCCTCATCTGGAGCCAGGCCCAGGAGGAGGGCCCGTCAGCAAGCTCCTGGTCGCCGAATATACCATGGAGCCCGGCTGGGCTCAGCCCAAAAAATAACGTGGACACTTCTCCATGCTGTGGACCCACCACCTACAGGAAGAACCAGTGGGGTCAGATGTGCTGCCAGACAGATAGCAGTGAAGGCGAAGGGTCTCAACAGACCAGACCCAAGTAGCGGACGCTGGCTTTGGGGACGTGGAGGGGGAACACTACCAGCTAGATCTGGTGGGGCTTACCTCTACACACAGCATCAGCTTTGGTTGGGCATCTAATAAGGATGCCACCTGGTCACCTCCAAAATGAAGTGTTCAAGGCATGTCCAGCTGGGAGAAGGCCACGGGGTAGACCGAGGACCAGGTTGAGGGATTACATCTCCACACTGGCCTGGGAACACCTTGAGACCTTGAGACCTTGAACACCCAGTCAGAGCTAGTGGATGTAGCAACAGGAAGGGAAGCTTGGAGTTCCCGGCTGAAATCTGCTACCTCCGCGACCCACTCCGGATAAGCGATTGACGATGGATGGATATATGGATTGATGGATTGATGGATGGACATAGGAAACTCTTCACCACTATCATCATCTGAGAAGGATTACAAAATGAATAATTATAATTTATTCTGCCAAATATGTTTCAAAATATGCACTTTTAGCTTGGACGCCTAAAAGGTGCATGGAAAGTCTTTTGTCTAGCTGATCAGGATCAGAAAGCTTATGGAGATACTTTAGTTTGTTTGGTTTGAGGATAATCAGTAGGTCCATGATAATTCACCTACCAAACATCAAGAGTCAGTGGGGCTTTATAAGCATTGGATGTACTCATTTGCATATTTCTGGGCAATTTTGTCTCATAAATTCAATGTAATGGTTTAAAAAGATGCAATATGTATTCAAAAACACCAATATAAAAAGCACTATTTGGTGCAGAATTTGTATTCTAAGTGATGGCATACTGGTGAAAGAGGATTCAGAGCAAATTAGACCGCAGCTTCATGTCATTCCATTTATTTATTTTATTTATGTCCATGCTAATGGACCTTGTTGATATGATGTGTTTTCATCATTCATTTTGGTAATTTCAGGTAATTATCTTCCCCAATATATTCCCTAAATTGATTCAGGCCTGGTGACTACTGATGCATGGGATGCTTAGCTCCATTATCATACACACACACGCACACGCACACGCACGCACACGCACACACACACACACACACACACACACACACACACACATGCACACACACGTTTGCTTGTGTAAATAACTTACATTAAAGATTGACTTTTTTATTTTTGCCCCATTTGAATACAGCTTTTAATGGCTAATGGTAGCCCATTTGTGACGCTTTGACCAGAGGCCATATGGTAAAAATACGGACATGCTTTCGCCACCACTTATTGTGTTTGAAATGATGAACAATTTTCTTACACTAATGTTGTTTGGTACTGAAAGAACCTTTCTTTGCTGTTGTTGAGAGTCCGAGGATTAGTATCCTAAGCAATTGCCATTTAGATGGAATCAACTACTCGACTGCACGTCTTGTACAGTAAACGTTTAAGCATGGTCATGTATGCATTAGTTTGTTAGTTAGATAAATAGTCAAATTCAACATCATGACATCATATGGTGCTACCTTTCTCAGGGACCCGTTGGACGACAAGGTCAAGAGGGCAGACAAGGAGAAAAGGGATCCAAGGTAAGTCCTCAATGATGAACTAAATTTATCTTAAATTCCATCATTATCTTTAGTGTTAAAAATTATATTTCATCCATTTAACTTTGAAATGATTGGTGCATGGATACCAGCATTAACCGTGTTCCTTCCTCACCCTTCAACTGATATCCAAGTCAGGGGATTTATTTTCAATAAGCGCACAGTCTCAGTTGATGAGGCATCGAAAAAATAGTCCCACTAGAGCAAAGTTGAAGTTCCTGGACACTAACATTAGGTTTGATTGTGTTGTTAAATCTCCTGTCATCCTAAAGTTTTCACAATGAGTCAGAAACAAATTGGGAATAGCCCTTTTCAAGCTTTGATGAAATAAAGACATTTCTGTCTCAGAATCCGCTGTTTTGAAGTAAAGAACACAGACACACATGCACACACACACACATACACACATACACAAAACATGGACAAATTTCTGTAGGATTCTCTATTTTATTCCCAGTCAGTCTCTGTCTGTCACTTTTGTTTTACGCATGCACACACAATTTTACCCTCACAAGTGCATATTCGAGACACACAGGTAAAGGATTAAAGTTGATTTGATGGAGAAACAGCAGAAAACCTGTGTGGTGGGAGTGTCAAATTCAGGCCTAATTGGTTGTCAGAACAATTTAATCCATCTATTTTTACCATCCCAGTCTACATGACACTGATAAGTTCCCTGTTGCTATTCAAGAACAATAAATGAGATCTGGCAGCAATTGATCTTTCTGAGCTTTTAAAGGCACACCGTGCAAAAGATCACACCAGTAAGGCCATAGGCACCAGTATCTCTGTAATTACCAAGTTCAAAAGAGGTCTTTGATGACATTTGTGTGGAGACATATTGCCAATGATACAAAAGCTACTAGGATAACAGGATATCACTTGTAATTCAAAGGGACAGTGAAAGACATATAATGGACAGTAGACTAATAAGCATCACCCAACATACAAATTCAGTATAACTACACATATGTGTGGAACAGTTCACATACCATAGTTGCTCGGCTGCAGGGTAATGTATATTAAGAAGCTATCTATGCATGAACCCTGTGAACTGTGGATTGTCAGTTAATCTTAATGAATATGTTGTAATTTTGTCATGTTCTCCTCTTTTTACAGGGAGAGGCTGGAGCTGAGGGAGCTGTTGGGAAAACGGGACCTGTGGGACCACAGGGACCACCTGGAAAAGCTGGACCAGATGGTTTGCGTGGAATACCTGGCCCTGTTGTGAGTAGATTATCACAACTGACAAAAAAAGCAGTTGCACAGTTCTGCAGAATTTTCATTGTTAGATTTTGTTTCATTTTGGTCAGCCCTTCAAAGTTAAAATCTTCCTTTGTTTTGTTCTGTGCTACCTTAGTGTCAGCTTTCAAGCTGCTTGGGGAAGCAATTTGTATACCAAATATTATGCCACATACAGTAAACGGGAAGGATTCATTCAGCCTTTTTTTTCTTTTACAGTGAGATGCTTGAAATTAGTCTCACAGGATTAGGACTTTTTCATTGGCCAACAGGATCTCACATTCAACGTTTAAGATCCTTATAATAATGTACCAATCCATCAAGCTTAGATTGAGAATGTGCCTTTAGAAGCTACATGTATGTAGCTGGTAATTCATTTAGATAAATGTTTAGTATTCATCATTTCTGAATATGGTCCATTCATTGTATATGAAAACATTTGAGCTAAGCCATAAACAAATGCTAATCGAATTTGTATTTGACATCAACAAATTAATTTTAAATTTTACTGAAAACTATACTGGTTTTCACTGGCTGCCAGTTGTTTGACGGTTGCCAGAGTACAAATGCAAGCAGCCAAGATAGCCAGTCACAACAAGACAGCCTGTAAATGTTCATACCATGGAAGTTACTCAGTATCTCTCTATCAGACTCATATTATCAAAGTTAGCATGGACAATTCGTACCCAAGCAATCAACTATCAGGATCTCAGTCACCACTAACTAACTTTAAGCAACAGTGGCAATGGATATCAGCCAGTCAGTGGCAGAGTTCCCAGAATATGGCTGGTAAAAAACAAAACAAAAAAAAAAGATGTTATATGTTATTGCATTGGACAAATGGTTGTGATTGGCTCGACTTAGCCCAGGTCGACATGAAACCTGTCTGAACTGGAGGGTGACCAGATGTGTCTGCCAGAGTTAATGGTTTGAATATAATCAGTGCAGCCATTGCTGTTGCACTGGGGCCTGTGGTTTGGAGAGAAGAGGAGGGACTATCGAGAGAGAGAGCCCTCCAACAGTATGTGGGTAGAGAACGGGCCCTTGTGAGTAATTTAGATTGCCACGTTGGAAAAACGCCTGAATTCAAAGAAGACCGCAGTCATTCTTAGTGCTGTTGCCGAGCCTAGATAAATGTGGAGAGCTGTGTCGGGAAAGCCATCTGATATTAAACCTTTGCCAAATCAAATATGTGGATCATATTTCCACACTGGATCGGTTGAGGCTTGGTTACCAATGACCGCCGCCAGTACTATTGGCCAGCAGGGTCCTGATGGAAATTATACCACTGTTGCGCAAAGGAGAATGAGAGTGAGATGGCATGTCCAGAGGTAATGGGAGAGGACGAAGGGTAGGAGTGTGAAGTTGAGACTCGGAATGGAGCAGAAGCGAAGAGAGAATTGGCAAAGGCAAAGGAAAAGACATTCAGCAAGATGTATGACAGGTTAGAGACTAAGTAAAGAGAAAAGGACTTGTACTTATTGGCTAGGCAGAGGGACCAAGTTGGAAAGGATGTCCAGCAGCTTAAGGCAATGAAGGATAGAGATGGAAATGTGCTGACAAATGAGGAGACTGTGTTGAAAAGGTGAAAGGAGTACTTTGAGGGGCTGATGATGAAGGAAGAAAATGAGAGAGAGAGTGAGGGGCTGGATGATATAGAGTTAGTAAATCGGGAAGTTTGGTGGATTAGCAAGAATGAAGCGAGGGCACCTATGAAGACTTTTATTACCTCTTCTTTTCACCTGTGTTAAATCAGTCTTTGTGTATATAGTTGAACCTTGTTGTTTTATCATTCTATGTGAGGTACCTGTGAGAGCCATGAAATCAAAATCTAATTCAACGTATGTGAAATTTCATATGGCCAATACACTAATTTGGATTCTGATTCTGATTCTGATTTTGAAAAGGATCAAGAGTGTTAAGGCAGTTCCCCCAGACAACATACCTGTGGACACATGGAGATGTTTAGGAGAGGTGGCAGTGGAGTTTTTAACTAGATCGTTCAGCACAATCTTACAAAGTGAGGGTAGCCTGAGGAGTGGAGAAGAAGCATACTTTTGCCAATTTTCAAGACTAAGGGAGATGTGCAGAGATGTAGCAACTACAGAGGTATAAAGCCGATTAGCCATAGAATCAAGATCTGGGAAAGAGTAGTGGGAGCTAGGCTAAGAGGAAAGGTGATGATCAGTGAGCAGCACTAGGGTTTCATGCCACAAAAGAGCATACATATATGAAATAATGATTGCTGCATAAATATGTATGTTTTTGTCCTATGTCAAGTCTCTGGGTGATCATGTGATGAGAGAATATGACATAGATGCAAAATGTGAATGTCAAATCTGAAAAGCACAATTTGCAAGCCAAGCGAGCAGTCATGCCTTTCAAACATAAAAGAGGCAGTAAGAAAAGGCAAGAGAGTAAAGAACAGGTGAAGGTGGCAAAGCTCCCTGAATGAAATTCCTTCGGTTTTTTAAGTCGACAGCTCTCTCTCTCTCTCTCTCTCTCTCTTGTTCAACACACATACATTTAAACCGAGTCTGAATGACAGTCCGGCTTCCCTTCAGCAATTATTGCATGATCAGGAATGCAACCTTGAGCAAATTACTTCATTACTTTACTCAAGATGCTGTACAAATGATGTGCAATATGAAACAGACAGGTACAGTAGAGGATTTTGAATTGCAGTAATGACACATCAGTGCACATTTTGACTGTTTCTTCTTCGAAAGTTTAGATCGACAGCAGCAATGATTTTCCCAGACATTCCAGTCTGAGATCCGCCGATAAACACAACTCTTGTGTGAAGCCAGTAGCAACAAACAACTGCTTAGACTTCAGAAACAGTTTGTCGACCCATTAACATCTATAGAGATGTAAATATTCCGGCTGGAGTCAGTTGATCGGCTGATGTGATTGACTGTCTATGTGACAGCATGTCAGAGCGCTATCCATGGATCACATAGCTATCTCTTGACCTCTCTACTCTCTCAGTATAATAGCCTAAGTAACTCCTTCAACTGTGAAATCCAGCGGCTCTACTACTACTACTGCTGCTACATCTAATGCCACTTTCAGCTGCTCCTGTTAGGGGATGTTACACCAGATCATCCATCTCCATCTCCTCCTTTCCTCTATCTTCATCTGTCACACCAGCCACCTGCTAATCCTCCCTCACTACCCTTACTACCCCATAAACCTCTTTCTCTCTTGTTTGGCAGCTTATATTCAGCATCCTTCACCTAATACACCCAGTATATCTTCTCTGCATATGACCAAACCATCTCTCTCCATCTCCAAAGTGTCCAACATGAGCTGTCCCTCTAATATACTCATTCCTAATCCTGTCCTTCTTCCTCATGCCCCTAAAAACATCTTAGGATCTTTACCTCTGCCCACCGTGTTTATAAAATCTATTTCCATCTAATGGCATGCATTTGTCCTGCACAACTAGTAGCTAATAGATGGAGGGCATAGCTCAGTGGGTAGAGTGGTCGTCTGGCAATCGGAAGGTTGCAGGTTCAATCCCCGGTCCTGCATATAGCATGTCGAGGTGTCCTTGAGCAAGAGAGTTAACCCTTAACTGCTCCCCGATTGCCATATATTGGCAGCTCACTGCTCCTATACAATAGGTTGGGTCAAAAATGCAGAGAAATCCAAATTTCCCCTTGCGGGACTGATAAGGGAATCATTAGATTAGATTAGATTAGATTAACATGAACTGGGGCCTACCGCACCTACATTGAGCTAATGGCCAGAGCAATTGTAAAACATGAGCTCATAGATTTATCTGGTTCTTATTAAAACTATTTAAATAGGGCAACTCTTATGAGACAGAAGGAAACCCTCCTGCTCTGTTATCCCTCAGCCTATCAGTCATGTCATGTTCCACTATCCAGAAAGAGAATGCACATATCATTGCTTGTGACAGCATTGCTATGAAAAGCCTAACAGCAGTGCAAAATCGAAAAAATGGCAACCTCTGAGTATAGTCCACCAGCAAAATAGAAAAAGAAAAGAAGAGGTTATGAAAACACAGAAGGGAATGGGAAAATGATTACCAATAACTTGTATGCGTGAGTGAGAATGTATATAAAGCCAACAGCATTGGCAGCAGTGGGTTTTCTCATGGTGGAACTAATGCAGGTTCCTTGATGTGATTATGTATGGTATGGATAGGACTTTTCCTAACCAAGTATGTGGACATTTTTATGTGTAGTCTGCTACTGAAGCCTCTACCACTCTAGTTTACTACTGAAGCGTAATGTATGAGCATGAGCAAGACTGTTCGTTTTGGACAAAATGAGTAATATGCAATGATCAAATATTTGCTATAGGTCCACAGTAGTCACAGCACTGTAGTCTTTGGCCAATATAGTCCATCCCCCCACCGGCATTCCTTATTTCCATTTCAGGAAGATGGCAAGCCTAACACACAGACACACACACACACACACACACACACACACACACACACACACACACCACACACACACACACACCACACACACACACTACACAACATAAATGTTCAGATAAAATTTCTTCATTTTCATATTCTTCAGTTTTCAAGTAGATGTGTAGCTAAAGTGATGATGATTGCAAATAACGATCAGCAACTCGGGGTGAATAGAATATGGAAATCACTGACAAAATGACATTGCAAGTCAGATGTCTAGTAGTCTAATACAGCTTAAATCTGCTAAAGTCACAAACTTCATATGAGCGGTTTGAAAGCAAACATTAATGTCTATTCTATCAGGTATGTCCACTACTATCTTACAATGGTGTAGCTATATGTTGGCATATTGTATAGCAGTGACATGCAGTGAGGTTTGTGGCAGGGGAGGTACTGACAAAATAATAATTTTAAAAAAGGCTGCTGTCATGCGTTTGACTTTCTGATTTTTTTAGCTAGTGTATTGGCGCTTGCCTCTACTTAGAAGAAGAGCAACAGTGGAACAAGCATAAACACGTGTGCTCTCACCTGCTCTCTCCAGTAAGGCAGAAGTACTGTTTGCCTCCTCTCGTGCTTTGTCAGTGCGGTTGTATGTCCAATCAGCAAGACTAAATGTTCTACACATATGTGAACTACATTACCTATTCTATGGAAAGTGAGGGCATATAATACAAGTGTCAACAAACATTACATTAGTGACATGCGGTGAGAAAGCAAAAGGCACATGCTCAACCCAGTTTGTGAGGGATTGCACAATCTGAGTTGAGGCTCTGTTCATCGCTGCCTCACCTCACGTGTCTCCTCTTTATTCAGCAATTTTGGTTACGAAAAAATCAGATGATTGGAATCATAAAGATATGACATTTATAGCACATATCAATAGAGATATATCTATTTATTTTTTATTTTATTATCATTTACATTTTACTTTTCATGATAACTGGTGAGGCCCTGCCTCCCCTGACTGCACGTCCCTGCTGTATAGCAAACAGCTATATTTCAGACAGTACTGGTCACATATTGTTCAAACCTTCTTCCAAAGAGATAATTCATAGTTATCAGAGTGGTATAAAGTCACCTACGACTGCTGCCAGATAGGAATTACTCTGGTGTGTGTTTTAATGGGCTGTATAATTGGGCTATGTAATTTATTTAGGGTGACAGAATAATATATTCTTACTTCGTGTCTTAAATAAGGCAGTCTGGCTAAATATTGTCTGATAATCTGATATTATTAGATATTATTAGTGTTGCTGTACTCCTCTAATGAAAATCATACATACAATACCAGTTTTAAATTGTTACTCATCTAATAGCCTGCTACCCAAAGTAACTTGCATTGTGCATCTTGGGTTTTTGGCCTATTCTAGGGGACTCACTATCACAAAGTCACCAGTTCTATTTCTAATGGGAATATAACATGGCTAGGGATGGCAAAACTCAGGAGGTAGGGCAGTTGTTTAGCAGTTGGAAGATTGGTAGTCGATTCGTAGGGCTTCATGGTCTTGGTAGCTAAGACCACGAAGCCCTAATTGCTTGGGAAAACCGATAAGAATTAGCCTGGTGGCTAAAATCTGGTGTATTTACCTACTAAATATTTATTAATATGGATTTTCCCTATAAAGGAGATTATTATTATTGTTATTATTGTTATTATTGTTATTATTATTATTATTATTACTATTATTATGAAGATAATAACATCACAGCTACACTAACTGGTAAACTGGTAGGCGTATGCTGTGATTAGATTAGTTTATACATATCCATCTAACTCGTGATATATGATTTGTCTTAGTACTTGTACTCTGTGCAATGTCAATAAAGTTGAATCTAATCTGATTTGATATGTACTGTGGGATTAAGAGAAAAGCATGCAAAAGTATTTGTTGCACAATTCACTAATATTAGTGAGACTACCTGAACAAAGACTATGAATTGACACTTTGAGAGTAGGTTTGAAGTAATCTGTGCCTAGAGAAGTGGAGGCCTGCATATTGTATGAAAGATAAGATAAGATATCTCTTTATTGGTCCCACAGGGGAAATTTGTGGTGTTACATCAGCATAGTGGAAAGGAACAACAGAGGCATAAAATCTCAAGAGGCATAAAAATAGGAGGGATATGAATGAGGGGAAATATTACACAATTCAAGCAGTATATAAAGTATAAACAGAAAAAACAGACTCAGCAGCTAACTGAATATTTGTATGTCTTGATGTGTACTTGGTCTGTTGGGAGAACGGTGCTGATTATAGACTCTAAAGGTTGTGGGAATGATAGACCTGCAGAAATGCTCCTTCAAACATGGTGGATGCAGCAACCTGTCACTGAAGGAGCTCTCCAGTAGAGCAGTCCTATATAGGATGAAATCCATTGTCCATCATGGATGACAGCTTAGCCATCATCCTCCTTTCTTCCGCTACCTCCACAGTGTTGAGGGGGCATCCCAGGATAGAGCTAGCTCTCTTTATCAGTTTATTAAGTGTCTTCCTATCCACAAGTGAGATGGTGCTGCCCCAGCAGACCTCTCCATAAAAGATGGCCGGTGCCACCACCATGTGATAAAATGTATTGAGGAGTGCCCCCTGCACTCCAAAAGACCTCAGTCTCCTCAGCAGATACAGTCTGCTCTGGCCCTTCTTATTAAGTGCATTTGAGTGGTCAGTCCAGTCCAGTTTATTGTTCAGCTGAACACCTAGGTACTCATAAGATGTCTCCATCTCAATCTCCATCCTCTGGATATTCAGAGGGGAGTCTGTAGACCTGTGACAATTTACTACCATTTCTTTGGTTTTACCTGCATTGAACTGGAGGCGGTTCCTCTGGCACCAGTCCACAAACTCCTGAATTAGCTCTCCATACTCGCTGTCATCCCCATCTTTGATGAGGCTGACGTTCGCCGTCAACAGAGAACTTTTGTAGGTGACAGGTGGGCGAATTATGTGAGAAATCTGCAGTGTAGAGGGTGAAGAGGAATACAGCTAGGGCCGTTTCTTTTGGGGCCCCACACTGCAAACAACCATGTCAGAAACACAGATAATATTTGAAGCAATCTGTGCCCGGTGACAAGGAGGCCAACATATTGTATCAAATACAGTATGCAAGCACATAGCTACAGCACCGCATAACAGTCAGATACTAGAGATAATGATGTAGGGTTTGAAGCTGCTCATTTAAATTTCCTTACTTTTGCAGTGTTAAACCAAATCAAATATCTTCCTTAAGACGTAGTTTTCTGTCATTAAAATTATGTAGAATTCAATCAAATCAACTCAAATGTCTTTATTTCAAACATATTGTTTTAAAAAGAACAAGTATTAGATGGTCCTAGTTCGAATCCCTTCCCAGTTCCTTGCATTTTCTCCCTGTGTCTGTGTTGGTTTCCTCCAGGTGCCCCAGTTTTCCTCCCACCATTAAAAAAGACATGCTGTTAGGTTTAACACTGTTGTCTGTGCCCCTGAGGAAGGCAACAGGAAAAAGAACCGGAATTGGTCCCTGGACAATGCAACTGCTCATTGCTCATATAGGATAGGTTAAATGCGGAGAACTAATTTCATTTCATGGATGTAGAATGACATATGAATAAAAAAAATTCTAGCTTCTCCGAAAAAGAAAGAAAATGACTAAGCATGAATTGAACAAATTTAACTAAAAAGATGAAAAATAAAACCAAGAAAGGAAGAACATTTAACAAAAAATTCTCAATAAAGATTCCAACAAATATTATAAGTTCATAAGGGAGCAGGGGGAATTTACTAATTAAAATGTCCTGCCCTCTCTCTAATGCTCATCTAACAAGCCTAAATAATAAACTTAGTTTTAATCACATCATAGTATGTCATTGTTGATATCTGTCTCGGAAATTACTCAATTTAATAAAAAAAACCTTGATGCAAATACAAATTTGATGCTCTTCAATTTCTTAGACTATACTGTTTTTACAGAGGATGGATATCTCATGTTGTAACCTGAATTGTCTTTTAGGGTGAACAAGGACTTCCCGGTGCTTCTGGTCAAGATGGCCCACCTGGACCTCTGGTAAGATGCTGACCCTCTATCTCTCCAACAGAACATCAAGCTTTTCTTCTATTTCACAGTCAGAGCGTTCTTAGAAGTCCAAAGTCAAATGCAGTGCTGACTGTAGTAGTGCTGAACTGTTGATCCATCACTTTATGTGCCATTTTTGTAAAGTAACATGTGTGTTTCTATTAGCTGTCAGAATAGCACATGCGAAACTACAAAGTATGCAGCTGCCTATCTAAGAGACATGAGCTTTGGATTAACAATATGCATGTTTTATTCTGATAACATTCAAGAAAGAATTGTGCATAGTATTTGTTGCAGCTCCCATTAGCGTCAGGATTTGTGCTATCATAGCTGTTAGGGCTTTAACAATTTCCTTCCATTTCACTGACAGGTGTTTTTGAAAAAAACTGATGAATCTTTCTTTCCTTAGGGACCCCCTGGACTGCCAGGCATGAAAGGTGACTCTGGAGCCAAAGGAGAGAAGGCAAGATAGTGTTATGATGCTAATCTCAAATTGTCTCATTGTGTATTTCTCATATCTGTTCAGCACCTTATCAGAACCGTCCAAAGTAAACATCTATGGTTATCTTCCCTGTTTCTTTGTTGAATTTCCTTCAGTGAGCTGCAGAAAAGGTTTCCCCAATATGCAGTTTTGACATAGTGATTTAATGCCATGAATTAATATGTATTAGTAAGGAAGCACTACAATATCATCTGTTTTATGGTCATTGGTTTAATGCCAGCATGCCACAGTCAAATGGGACAGTAGCAGATGGCCATAAATCTGTTTAGCAGCAGGTGTCAACGCAGACTACCATTGTTGAATATGATAACCACTATAAACAGAATAATTATTTATAGGCAGAACTGAGACGCTGTTCTTCCCTATTGGGGAGACATTGTTCATATCCTTAAAATTGGATTCTACATTAGTTCTACTCTGAATTAGGACTTTAATTTCCTTTGCATTTATGTATAGGTTATGAGTATACCTAAGCTATAATGTCTTATATATGCACATTAATTCAATTTTGTGAAACAGAATGCGTTTTTTACCATCTCTAATCTGATTTCGCTCCATTTCCTTATCTTCATTTTTCTTTTTTCTCTGCTGCAGGGTCACCCAGGTCTGATCGGTCTGATTGGACCCCCTGGTGAGGCTGGAGAAAAGGGAGACAGAGGTTTGCCTGGACTTCAAGGTTCTGGTGGTGGAAAGGGAGATCCTGTAAGTCAATTTCTGTGTCATAAAGGTTTTCTGATTATAGCTATGGTCTCTCTAAATTTGTGTTTGCATTGATTTCATATATAGCTCATTGGATCAACTGTTTCCTCAAGGGTTGGAACTATGTATTTTATGTTTGGAGCGATGCAATGCTGTATTATGTTTTGGGCAGACTCGTGTATCAAATGGCATATCTTAAACTTGCTTCTATGTGCTTTCATATCGTGATTGATGTGTTCTGTTTCTTATCATAAGGGTATTGGTGGTTCTTCCGGCCCACTTGGCCCTCCCGGCCCCCCTGGAATTCCTGTAAGTTCTTATTCCTATCAAATAAATGATGCATTTTCCCATTATTTCATAACACTGTTATTAATATCTCCTAATAATGCCATTCCTCAGGGCCCTCAAGGATTGAAAGGATCCAAGGGATCAAGTGTAAGCTATAGTCTTTCTGGTTGTTTGTATATTCATGTCATGTATTTCTAAGACTTGAGAGGCACTTGACAGGGTATTTCCTTCACTTCATCCCTGCTTCTTTTCACCATCCAGGGTTCAGCTGGTCAAAAGGGAGACACTGGATTGATTGGACCACCTGGACCACCTGTAAGTTAACAGTTCTATTTGCTGTTAGAAATAGGGGCACGCCTCTGTTGATACATTTGTGTTCATGGAACTGTATTTGTGACAGACCTGTCTAAAGGGACTCTTAATGTGAATAAATTAATACATTTAAGTAGATGCATATGAGTTTGTCTGACGAAGCCAGAGCTACTGTAATGGGCCAACAAGAAACATTACCCCTTATAGTAGGGAATTTCTGTTTTGCTAGAAAACCTCTACGTTTTAAAGGATTTTAAATTTTTGAATGACTATAAGATGTTAAAAAGAGGAAGAAGCTTTCCTTACGAATCTTTTTTTGATGGATAAAAGTGAAATCCTTGTCTTTTGACCTTTCACCCTTGTGTTACAGGGCCCTCCCGGTGACTTCATCCAACCGTTACCCATCCAGCAGAGTGCCAGAAAGACCAGGCGAGATGCTGAGATGCAGGGAGATGAGGCCTTGGCTGACTACAGCATGGGGATGGAGGGGATGGAGGACATTTTTGGATCCCTTAATAACCTCAAGCAGGATGTTGAGCGTATGAAGTTTCCAATGGGCACCCAGGACAACCCTGCCAGGACCTGCAATGACCTACAACTTAGCCAGCCTGACTTCCCAGATGGTGGGTTGGAGACTAAACTAATTGCTCTCTTAATATTACCAACAGGGCAAGATTCAGCAAATATTATTAACTAAAAAAGATAATGAACAAGTATGAGAATGTTAGTTAGAATGACCAGGGACGGACACATTTTGGCTATCTGTAAAACAACAATTAATGGTATTTGGTGTAGTTGTACAAGTGGTAGCAATATTAATATTTTTATTGAGTCACATTTATGAAATTCTGCTACCTATGAAAAACCTGTCATTGAAAACATAAAGTAGAGATTTACAATACGCAAAGCTCTTACAACAACTGGGAGTCATTTTAAGAGGATGGGTCCAGAAAAACTGATACTTTATTATATCAAAGTTTCATGGTAATAACCACAAATAACATAAGCCTTCTACTGAAAAACCCCAGGATGAAGTTGCTCACTGATGGAGACTTGGGTTTTATTGTTCTGTACTCCTGTACCCAATCTGTGGGACACTTTCCCCCGCAGACTTCGAGAAATACAGACTTTGAACATTTTTTTTCCAAAACGAATTTTTGAGAACTGGCTTGTCCATTGACAGCCGGAACTCCCTTTAACACAGTATGTATTTGTTTGACTTTATCTGCAATATGTCACTCATAAAAACTGGGTAGAAATATTGATGGTGACATGAGAAATCTCCTCGAGAACACTCATAAACAAGCCAAAATCTTTTGACTAGAATCTGTCACGAAGCCACAAACACATAAGTAGCATGAACCCCAATACCAGGGAGGTCAGGTGCGGTCACCTTCAATGAGTACCAGACTTAATGATGACAAGTAACCTATAGAGAGATGTTTGTTGCAGTATAATATATAATACAGTGGAGAATGATGTGTTAAAAAGGAAAATGAATTTAAAAATAGTGAATATATTGAGAATTGTATGGAATATCTTCTCACTGTATTCATGAATGGGAGATGGACTCATTTTTATATACCATTTTTCTAGTCTAGTAACCACTCAAAGCACTTTGCAACATATGTCTCACATTTATCAAGCATGGGGGATTAAAGCCCAATTCCCTTTCCTGATGCCCCATGATGGGATCAAACTAGTGATTTCTAACTTGGAGGTGCACACTCTACCACTGAGCCACCAAGCACGAGATTCTTATTGATCATGAATGCTATTGGCATGTCCGAGACAAGATTGAAGTCATCGGAAGATCTTGTTTGTATGTCTTAATTCCCTTTTCATCCAGCTTAAGTGTGACTTGAGTGTTAATGTCGTGCATGATTTTCCCTTCAGGTGAATACTGGATTGATCCAAACCAGGGGTGCATAGGAGACGCCATCAAGGTCTTCTGTAATTTCACAGCAGGAGGAGAGACATGCATCCATCCAGATAAGAAGTCCTCAGGAGTAAGATATACACGTTGATCGTGCTAAAATCGTGTAAATGATCGAACTAGGACAAAAAGTGTCGCAAATAATTATTGTGTGCAGACTTTCCCTTCCAATAGCCGAACCATTTGAGTTAGAAAATTACAGACAATCAGGGAAATATTTGATCATGCTTCAAGATAGATTTCTTCAATAAGCAAATGTATGAATGTTATCTGAATTGCCCTCCTGATGAGGAAAACTTTGCTTAGCTGCCACTGCAAGGAGAGGGAAACTTACTCTGAGATGTTGCACCTATGTTTTGCTGAGTGCTGTAACAGTGACATCTTTTTGTCCTTTTCGTCTGTCACTGATTGTGTCATTTTTCTATTCTTTACAACAGGTTCGGATATCCAACTGGCCCAAGGAGACTCCAGGTTCATGGTTCAGTGAATTTAAGCGTGGCAAAATTGTGAGTCAATCCAAACAAACAGACTGCCATTTTCTCAACTGTGTTATATTTCCCTCCACAGTAGACATAACATTTTGAGATAAGTTTTCCAATTTTGCCAGTGAATTGCCCACTTCGTCTCAGTGCTCATTTGTTGTCCCCCCTCTCTCTCTCTCTCCTCCCAATACTCTGTCCTTCTCTCATCTACCCCTGCTCACTCTCTCCTCTCTGCTTGTTAATGTTCTCTCCTTATACCTTTCTGTATTGTCATCACTCACTTTTTTCTTTCCTCTTGATTTTATTTCCCTCCTTCCCTCTTCCTCTCATCCTCCTGTCATCCCCGCCCATCCTTCCTCCAATCATTTCCTTCTTCCTGCCTTCTCTGTCTCTGTTTTGTGGCCTCCCTCCGCACCCATCTCAGCTAAACTACGTGGACCTCTCAGAGAACACTATCAACATGGTGCAGATGACCTTCCTGAAGCTGCTGAGCTCCTCAGCACGCCAGAACTTCACCTACATCTGCCACCAGTCAGTGGCCTGGTATGACGCCAAGACCGATAGCTACGACAAGGCATTGCGCTTCCTGGGCTCCAACGATGAGGAAATGTCCTACGACAACAACCAATTCATCAAGGCCCTGTCGGACGGCTGCTCGGTGGGCGGACGGCTCTTCAGTGTTCATATTTTGGGTTTTCTGCTTTTGGTTTGTCGCTTAACTAACTCCCTGGTCTGTCTCTCTAACCCCCATGTAGCTGAAGCAGGGCTATTCCCGGACGGTGATGGAGATCAACACCCCCCGCATTGACCAGGTGCCAATCATCGATGTCATGCTAAACGACTTCGGGGATCCCAATCAGAGGTTCGGCTTTGAGGTTGGACCCGTCTGTTTCCTGGGCTAGACGATGTGTCCCCCAACACCGATATCCCTTACCCAAGCCCCTGACACCCTCCGCTGCCACCACCACCACCTCCC
>OMLC01068035.1:0-10936 GCA_900302585.1 Regalecus glesne | reverse complement strand
TATATACACATATACACACACACATACATACACCACTGGATACATTTTCATACTACGATTGGCGAACCATCGCCTCCTCACAATGCTAATAGCATTGAGATGTGAGATTTGTGTTACTGAGCAGTAAGCCTTCGATTCCCTTTCATCTCCATCTCGATTCACATCCTGTTTATGAAATATTGAATTAGCTCCACAAATGAGGTCCCAGTTCCTGCACATATATTTTGGTCGTTAAAATAAGAAGCTAATTGGGCACTTCACCTTTAGGCATTGTCCTCGCTTTTCCTCCCCATGGCCATCTCAAGATGGTTGACCATCAGCTTGGTCTCCATACAATAATGAAACCTCTAACATTACACAGGCTCATTTGACATTGAGGACTGCCTCTTTGTGTTGCCAAAAAGACAGAAACACCACCAATAACGACAGTATATAGTAGTATTGTTTGTGGGGAACTAATACATTTTAATTGTGGGGTGCCATAGCTAAGAAAGTACAGGGGGTCTCTACTAATTGGAAGATTAGTGGTTCGATCCCGAGCCGACACAGTGTTGAATTGTCCTTGAGCAAGACACTAAACGCCCAACTGCTCCCTAGGTGCTGCAACTGCTCACTCGTCCTATACAACACAATGGGTTAAATGCAGAGAACAAATGTCATTGTAAAATGACGAATAACTAAAGCTTCATCTTCTTGACAGATTAAACCTTTCATACAAGTAGAGACGCTTGGGTATCACAGTGTCATTTTTAAAGGGTTAAGTTGAAGAATTTTACCCTTTCTGAGGCAGGTTTACCTTAACTAATGAGCTGTTACTCGGGGCACAATTACATGAATCCATTTTGTGAGCTATTCTCTATGCACCGTGCAGGAATGTTTACTTACAACAAAGGGCAACACAAAATCATTCTGGTTGCCAGGAACCTTTAAAGATTGCACTTCACGAACATCTTAGGGAAGCCTCTTAGAGATGCACATATACATTTTCTGCAATGATGTGGTTCGATAGGAGCAGGTATAGGCTGCTCATCTAGCTGGCTTAAAACGCCTTGGTGTGTTTCCATGGGAACAAGAACCACTTTGCACTAGTTACGCATATTCCCCATGGAACTCAGTGGTTTCTGTAGAGCTGAAATTGATTCTTTTCCAGATGAGCGTGTAGATTTCTCATTGCATTTGTTTGCACAGAGGAAGTTTGCAGATGTGAGTGCAGCACCAACAGACGGGGCTGGAGTAAGTAGATGAGGGAGTATTAGAGGAAAGGATTTATGGCCTTAATGTTGCCATTACCTTGAGGATAAGGGGAAAAACATCTTTAAGCCAGTGCTGCTTATGTTTAAGCTATAGCAAAACTACATTCTCAGCTACGACTCTTAAATGGGGACGGAACATGCAAGACATTTCCATTCACTGGTAAAGATATACTACAGTCATTAGTTACCGAGGGAGACCCATATGGAGACAATAAAGAAAGCGTGCAAGAGTGATAGAGACTGACAATAAGACAGGTTTTAGAGGAAAAAAATGTTCATATACGTTTTGAATCTTGGAGCCATTTTTTTCCTAAACTAAATACGTGTCAGCATAAAACTATGTATATGCACCCACTTAAGAGTACAGTGTATCCTAAAATGATTATGTGAATATAATCACACACATACACACACGCGCGTGTGTGTGTGTGTGTATGTATGTATGTATATATATATATGTATGTGTGTGTGTATATACACACACACACACACACATATATATATATAAATAAATAAAGGTGTTTATTTAGGTTCTCCAAAGTTGAGACTATGTTGTGGTGGACTAATGATTCATGAACTTCTTCCTCTCCAAAAGACAATAGGGATCAACAGGAATCATTTCTTCAACACTCCAATGCATTTTCAACAAACAGGACTGTTTGTAAAAACAGCTGTTACATGACCAAGAAAAAAAACATAGGCAGACAAAAAGACTGTAAACTGGCATACAGAGGCAAACAAGATGGGACAGACAAAGAAAGACGGACAGATATATGGCAAATAAGAGGCAGCTGGACAGGGACATCGAGGTGAACAACATCAGACAGACAGGTATATACTGGGGTCCAGACGCAGATGGAGAGTAAAGATGCCAGACGGAGCCAGACACATTAGCTATGTTCAGACAGAGCCAGACACTTTAAGTGCGTTTCAATCAAAAAAAAATGTAAACGTCGCAAAAAGTGGAAGGGAGTGAGTGCTGAGCCCCTCACTGCTCTTGAACACTGCGCAGCGGCTGTGCTCACTGCTCCATATGATAAAATGGGTTAACTATAGAAGACAAGTTCTAAATTGAGGCCAATTCTATGCAAATATAATTTGCATCTACAAGTTTGAGCCAAATTAACTCGGCCACACTAAGCGTAGTTCCGTCGGAAGTTGGTGATATCACAGGTCTGGCTGTAGTAGAAGAAGTAAAAGGAGTAGTTGATGAAGAAGAAGAAAAGGAGGAAGAAGGATGTGAACCGGAAACAATGGGAACCAGCCATCTTCCCACCTATGACACAAAATGGAGATTTTCAGGAATTTTGCTTAATTTCACAACAGCCTTTTTAACATGGCAAAGTAGTATATACACGGGTGTTACCAATTATTCTAATTTAGGGTTCCGTTCAATTCAGGTCAGAAGGTCTTATCAGAAGGGAGCAACAACTCAGTCTGCGTACCCGCCAGGCTCCGTGAGTAAACGCCTGTAACTATATATGTAGAAAATGCGTATGTTCCCTACTACAGTCCCACCGGAAAAACTAAATTTTCTTGAACTATTTAGAGGATGAGTAAAACAAATTAACATAGACACTAAATTCGGAATTAATTCAGTTAGTTGGTTTACTGGCGAGTTGAGGTGAAAAGTGTGAATCTCTTGCTTTTATATCCTGGTAAATGTTTAGCAAATGGCTCTATATCTCAGGGTACTCACATGGGAAAGATAACTTCCTCATCAATTGTATGGGTTGACACTGCACATCGATGTCCTTCTCAAACCGCTTATTCGAAGTCTGGTCATGGGGTAGCCCATCCTAACGATTATGGGGCGAAAGGGAGGGAAACGCTCTAGACAGGTCGCCATTCCATTCCAGAGCTGGAGCAATAAGTGATCAGTTTCTTCCTCAAGCATAATTTGACACGCTTTCCAAATGAATCTGGACTCGATCTTTTGATTGCTTTTCAACTCTGACAGAGGGTGTACAGCAGAATAGCTCGACCACTACAGATTGACAAGACTTCATCTAAGTATCACTCGTCCAACTGAGCGTTTAAATGGAATGTTAGCAAAATTCGCCCGCCTCTCTTTCCTCTCGCGAGATTTAATCGCTCCTGGCTCTTCATTGAGCTGTATAATTTGGTTCAGCTCAGCCATGTGAGCCAAATCATATCTAATAAATAATGTAAAATTGGTTAAAAAAATTATACGTCTATTTAATGTTTGACATTGTCTTGAATGTTGGTGCCTTGCTGATCTGGGACAGCTTGATGTTCAAACTCAAGACCTTTAGGTGTGGGACAATAGTACTAACCACTGGGTCAACATGCTGCTCAAGACGCCAACAGTGGAAATGGCTGGTCAGTCATTTGAGTTATGTTTGCCATGACAGAATTTATTAAACAAATATGCCCCCCTTAAGCACAGTGACTACTTTTTTCAAGTCAAAAACCACTTCAAGCTAGCATAAAAACTGCAAAATTGATACAGTCTTAAAATTTTAATGTTTCCAACAACCTTGCAATACTTCAAAATATGTATAAAAATAAGACTATGGAAACGGCTAAGGAAACGGGGAGGAAAGTCCCTGAAGGCTTAATTTACAATCGGGTGAATAATGTTTTGAGCTTGAGAAATGGTGTTTCCTGAGGAAAGAGACAAATCATTTAAATTCACTTTATCCCTTTAGTTCCCATGTAGCACAATCGGTAAGCTCAAATAGTGTGTTTAAAAACCCTAACTTGGTTTTGGTCACAACACACACACTCACACACACACACACACCTGTCAACACCAAAGGTGATGCCCATTAGAAATGGGGAGCAGGCCCGGGGCATGCTAAATAAGTTCCAACTGAAGGTGATGTGTAAGGTTAAGTAATGTCCTCCACCTTCGATCATTGCTTATGCTGAAAAATTACCTTAGAGTGCAAATTAAGAACCCCTGTACAGTCTCATCCATCACAAACAAAATCCCAACGCTAGCCAGGTACCTGCAGAGATATTGGTCCAATCATCAAAGTAATCTCGGCACATAACTGTCTTGTCAGATTCTCGATGGTATTGGGGCAACAGCAGCTGGGGTAGGCGGTAGGGTGGGCAATCCTTGATGACATGCAAACTCCTCCAAACACAAGAATTATATGACTGAAATTAGACTTTAACATGCAGGTCATGGCGTTCTCCTTTTTAAAGTGGCTGAAGTGCCTGACAAGTTAAACGAAGCACGTACTCGACTCGTTTTTATCGATTCTCTCAGACCAATAGAATGGGTAATCAAGCCAATCCTAAGGTGTTGTTCTGCTAGCTGTACACTTTCACCTCTCCTCTCATTTACTTCTCATATCTTTCACTTCACTTTTTTCCTTGCTCACCTGTCTCCTTCCCTCCTTTAAGCCCCAATTTTTTGAGTACCCACAATTTCTTCTACCAAACCCTCAATTCAGCCACACTTTTTTACTTCGAACTTAACTTATTTTTCCAGTACTGATTTGTACTAGAAAAATAAGAAAAATTTAAGAAAAGACAGCCTCCCCCACTTGAGGGTTATAACTTTTAACCCTCAAGTGGGGGACGCTACTTTTTGTATTTAACCCCAAGTCAATGGAACACCCTGTCTGAGGAACTGAGAGAAGCCCCCCCACATTGAACACTTTTAAAGGCAGTTTAATACCCTTAATTTTTACAACAGCCTATGGTGTGTACGGATGAGAGTGATTTTTACATTTTGGTATTCGTATAGTCTGCTCTGATCCCTATATAACTGCTCTAACACTTGTTGATATGCATATTTTCTATTCATGCCTTTATGACTGTTTCAGTCATATTATGTCACCCTGTGTATTAAATCTGTTCTATACCCAAAGTTTAATTGAACTTGACTTTTACTCCATCTAGTAGAAACTATCATTGCCTAGGGAGCATTCAAAACAAATTAGCAGAGGAAACGGGTCTGATATCAAGGAAATGGAATAATTGCTCAAAGGGCTTGGTGCCGAGCGAGCAAATTAATTCAACAACCTTCATGTTAATTGGTATGGAACAGATGCATGAAAGTTTTCATCTTGTCTGTTAAGTAGCTCCACAGGTCTCTGCCATAAGTAAAGCCATAACAGAGTTCATGTAATTTACACATCAGTTGGAAAACCTATTAGTTTGAGTTGTGCAAGGGGCGGCATAGCTCAGTGGGTAGAGCGGTCATCTGGCAATCGGAAGGTTGCAGGATCGATCCCTGGTCGTGCATGTTGAGGTGTCCTTGAGCAAGACACTTAACCCCCAACTGCTCCTTGAGCGCCATATGTTGGCAGCTCACTGCTCCTATACAATAGGTTGGGTCAAAAATGCAGAGAAATCGAAATTTCCCCTTGCGGGACTGATAAGGGAATCATTATTATTATTATTATTATTATTATTATTATTATTATTATTATTGTGTTCTACTGTAGTTAAGTGTCCTTGTCTCTGAATTTACCTTCAGTCTTTCACCTTACCTTGGCTCATCACCTTGTACTGGCACTATGCCTGGCTGATTTTGTATTCATTCATTTATTTTTTTGTCAATATGGCTTAATTAAGAGGTCTTATTTCCCAACCTTCTGTTTTCTATAGGGCCTGGATGATGCTGCTATCAACAAAGACATTAAACACACCAATGTTGGGATTTATGGTAATCAGGAGCGTGCTTTGAGTAATGAAACGAAGGAATTTGGCTCTGTCCTTGAAGGAATGCATCAAGGTGTTGCGAGATCTGGAAATCTAGCGTTGCTTTGGTCTTTGGACTGATGTGTACCCTGAAGTTCAGCTACAACTTTTGCTGGAACTGGATGGAGGTAAACGTTCAAACAAACTTTCTAACCCTCTAAAATTCAGGCTCTCTTAGTGTTATAACAATTTATTATCTAGTCTCTCATAACCACAGTTGTATGAGCTTTTTGGATTTAGAGAAAGCATATGACAGGGTGCTGAGAGAGGAAATGTAGTACTGTATGAGGAAATAAGAAGTGGCAGAGAAGTAAAAGTGGTATGTATAAGTGGTTTAGGATATGTATGAGGGTGGTGTGCAGTAGAACTGATGCATGGGGAGGCATTTCATCAAGGATAAGCTTGAAACCTTTTCTTGTTTCCAATGGAGAGAAGTGGAATGATGGTAGGAGTAAGATAGCGCGCGCGCGTGTGTGTGTGTCAAGTTTTAAGATGTTTACATTTTATTATCAGTGTCATGTGTAAAATTTATGAAACATTGGTTGCAGTAAATATAATTAATCCATTCAGTATTCATATTTACTTCCATTATTGGGCCAAAGAAGGAAATTACAGAGGGAAAGCTTGCAAGAATCTAGTTGCATGCTTTATATTCATAAGGACCATCGACATCAGAGAATAAAGCCTTCTTTTGCTTTTGGTAAGTAAAAATATCAGGGTAGAGGGTCATCTGTTGTTATCGCTTTATTTCTATGCATTTGCCAATCCAGTTTATGGGAAGGGCAAAGAGTATTATTACCACACATCCACCATACATCAGCAGCTTACTCATGTGGATGTGTGAAGGGAAAACACAGAGGATAATGAGCATTTTTTGATAGCTCTTTTGCTTGGTATACAATGCTCTATAACAAGTGCTGTATTGATTCCATTTAAACTATACTTATGATGGTACAAGGGTCAGAGAAACTGCAACACCAGCAAAAAGCAAGACATTGGAATCATCTTAAAAGCCATCTTTAGTATTGCTATTTAGATTTAGATGGCATATTCATTTTCTTTCGGGAGAGGGTGAACGTATTCTATTCTACATGACCAAGGCCAGCTGGATTTATTCGCTGCATTTAACCCATCCTTTTGTATAGAAGCAGATGGGGTGCGTTAACTCAATGGTAGAGTTGAGCATGTGCTCATAAGCCGAAGAGTGTGGGTTCAAATCCACCATGGGAGTTCTGGAAGGGCTTCCAGCATCAGTCACGCACGCTAAATGGTAAAGGGACATGTTCTTATACAGCGCTTTTCTAGTTTAACGGCCGCTCAAAGCGCTTTATAAGGAATGCCTCACATTTATCCAGCTACATGGCGGGATACGAACCCTCCTGAGCTATACAGCCCCACTGGAGTCCACTGTTTTAAGTTGTTAGTATCTTCTCTTATGAATTCATTATATAAAAACAAAAAAATGCACCATTTAATGAAATAAATACTTCATCACTCACACAGGTGACACCTTCAGTCTAAGCTGACCACAGGTATCCCCACAGACCCACACTGCCAACTGACCAGATCGTACAAAGCCTACAGAGACGGTACAAAGAGGGTTGGTAACCATTTTTTGTTTGCTGCTCAGGGTCAACTTTACAAGTACCTGCAGTATTTTTTATTTGCTGGTTTGACATCTTGTAAAAAGTCTACACCTCTGTTAGTGTTAATTCCTCAAGGACAGTTTATGCAAGGTCCTTTCTCTTTCTGTCCATAAATCCACTTTGAAAATGCTGTTGAGAAACACTGAAAATTATGCATGCAGGATTTACCTTGGGAGTAAACCTTATAACAATGCATTAGCTCCAATTTGCCTTATTCACTTATGCCACATTTGGTTCACATCAGTGAAATAGTGTTATTCTAGTTTTGTGCTTGCTCTTGGGAATGCACTGCTTGTGGCAACAGCTCAGGATATTTAGTATTTGCACTTTTAAATCAACTCTGACAGCTTATTCTGGGTTTATAATTACTGTAACAAAGTCGGGGGGGGCAAACCTGGGTCGTTTACACCAAAGGCAAGCATGCTAACCAGTCAGCTAAACGGTCCAACCCCTTAGCCAAGGGCTAGCGAGCTTTTATGAACACATGGTCGTTTCAATACATTTGCTGTTCTTGATCTGCTCTGTTGGTGTGTTTGAAGGTGGGTACATTCTGCTATTGAAGCACTGTGGAAACAGTTTATGCAAGGTTATGTTTGTATTTATGATCCCATTGCATTTTAATGAAGAATTTACGGTATTTTTTGTAGTCAATCTGCTGTTAAAACGTGGTTTGTATCATGTAATGTGTTTGAACCCGGTGCTGTAGATACAGGGTTTACAGTGTCCAGTTTTAGCATTTTGATTCCTCTGTGAAATCAGTTTACAGCAACTGTCCTCTTGGGTCAAGTTTGTGTACGTTCTCCTTCTGTCCATCCATTGCCAACCACTCATCTGAAGTGGTGTCATGGAGGACCTGGAGCCTATCTCGGTCCTCATTGGGGGGAAAGGTGGGCAAACACCCTGGACAGGTCACCAGTCCACCACAGGGCAAAGCAGTTAGGGTAACAGTGTCTTGCTCGAGGAGACTTCAACACGCTTCTCTGCAGGTGCTGGGATCAAAACTGCAACCTCCCAATCAGCAGATGGCTGCTCTACTCACTGAGGCATGCCGTGTATCTTCTGCTATGTTTTAATGCTCAATATAGCAACCTTTTAGCACAGAATTCTGACTGTCTTATTTGTGTCAATGCAAATAGTTGTATTTTACATTCAATAATTTTGTGTCTGCAAATGCTTAAGCATGGAACCAGTGTCTACTGTACATTTGGATGAGCAAATAAAGTTGGATTTACAGACCTACCTGGGGCACCAGGGACATTATGAAATGGCTGTAAAGTTGCACAAGACGTATCAATAATATTAGCTCTCAGAAATCAAGCTGGAGCTACAGCTGGAAACCAGGTGCCCAGGACATGATGCAGTTACTTTAATGTCTCAGTATTTTGGTCTTACAGTAGTTTACAAAAGGAGCAGTATAGCTCAGGAGGGTGGTAGTCAAGTAATTGGAAGATTGGTGGTTTGCAGAAAGCTTGTTGAAGTGTCCTTGAGCAAGACGGTGAACCCCTAACTGCTCAAGCCCTGTGATGGAATGGTGACTTGTCCAGGGTGTTTCCCCACCTTTCACCCAATGAATACTAGGATGAGCTTCAGCATGATCCTGTGACCCAGCTTTGGATGAGTGGATGAGGATGATGGACAGATTGATGGTGACTGATGAATATGTATACTTGAGAAAAAGATGGGTTTTGTTTCAGGTGGCCACATCCTGATCACTTGGGATTGAATTGCACATCCAATCCAAGTCAATGCAAAGGACACTATCTTCGGTGCTGTTCTCTTGCTGCATATGTACCATCAGTGTGTCAGTGGACGCAAACCCACAGCAAAAGCTGATCATTCTCACCTCTTCAACCCCGAGTGATGCTGAATGTATTCATGCACGGCCACCCAAGACATTTTAAGCATCCTGATTTTGAAACTAAAACTGGAAAAGCCAAACACGGTGACTGCAAAGAACACCTCTAAACCAGCAGCAGGGATGCAGTCGGAGGACGGCGTCCACAGCTGTATGCCATTTTGTGTTTTCTTGTCCATCAGCCAAATGTGAAGATGATGGGACGCGTTTCGAAGTGATGAATTACACTCTCTGCCCCTCGGACGTTTCAGAGCAAGCAGAAGGCAGCATTTATGAGGCCGACGAGATGGGTTGGTTGGCATATCTCCTGCTCAGAAGTTTACATCCACATCCCCTGGACGACGTGCGTGTGAGTGCGTGTTTCGTGGAGACAGTGGGTGATGCGGGGCTTCCTCGTTATCTGCTCTCCTCTCACGTGTGACGGGAGATGCTCCAGCCTCGCTGTCTTTACGCACAGGAGCTCAGATCACGGCAGAGACACGGTCACTGCCCCTCCGTGGGTCCAGACGCAGGACTAGCCCCCCGTACACCGGTGTAAAGACACGTATATGAGAAGGCTACGGGTCGTCGGTTAGTGTGCAACGCGGCAGATAGCGGGTTGTTGGTTTATGAGGCGATGCCCCCTCCGTGTGCATGGGCTGAGTGGTCGCAGGAGAGGCTTGTGGCGGTCATATCAGACAGGTATGTGAGGAGTTTAGATCTCTTACCTAATGATGACATACATGACGAGCACATTGCCCACCAGCCCCACCACGCTGACTATGGAGTAGAGAGCGGTGATCACGATGGCTATGATGACCGGAGTGGCGTCGCCGTCCAGGCTGCCAGCCTGCCCCTGGTCGCATCGCATCTCCGTCAGGCTTGTACTCGTGTTCCCGCTGCTGGTAAAGTTCCGGCAGTGTGTGTTGTTATACAGCATGGCCATGTTGGTGAACTGCCCGTGGTAAACGGCATCCGAACTGTTCAGTGCGCTCTCCATGATCCACGGTGATGGATGAGATGGACGGGTGGATGGATGGGTTGATTTGTCCGCTGTGGTTTCGAACGAAAGCGGCTCGGTCCTTCAAATATTGGTCCGTGTTCCGTCGCCTGAGATGTGTTGGATGTCCGTCTGCTCAGTGATCATCTCCCACCGTGTCTAGAAACGGTGATGAAGGATGAGCCTCTCTCGCCGGCCAGCGCTCGCTGTGTGAGACACGAACGCGTCTTACGCACGGCGGCGCGACCCTATGGGACACTGGCAACCGAGTAAATATCAATTAGGCAACCTCACGTCCTTCCTTTCTCTCTTTCTTCCCCCCCGAAATGTTGCTCTTCCTTCCTTCCTTGCTTCCTTTATTTCTTCCTTCGTCCCCATTAACTGTTTTTTTTGTTTAAGGCCAACAAGACCCAGCACACCACAGGCACTGCCTTTTCCTGTGCTGGGCTTGTCCCTGTCCTCCATACTGACTCTGCTTTTGACCTCTAGTAGATGACCATCAAGATGACCATGACTATAT